>VCCN01005496.1:214360-225932 GCA_006491835.1 Architeuthis dux | reverse complement strand
TGATTGGTCAAATCAGTCCTCATGATGCGATCCATTTTTGATTGCCAAAATATTTTTATTTCTTTGGTGAATCTCAGCTTGCTATCACATTCTAGAGATAATCAAATTAGTTTCCGATGATTCAGTATTTATTTTGTCTCTCCCGAATCTTGTAGTTTATATTATTATTTATATTATTATGAAAGAATATAAATTTATATTTTCAATATTATTGTGAAGACTGTGGAAATTGAAAGATATAATAAAAAGCAACTCAACAAATGATGATTGAAAGATATTTAGTACTTTGAACTTATAAATTAAAATACTTGTTTGGATTTAATTTACAAAAAACGGATACAAGTATGCAAAATCCGGACATTCTATGGTCAAAATATACATGTATTCAGGTGGGGGGTGACTTCTAAAGCAGAATACAGGCAGTCCTCTACTTTCGTACCGGTAGCTTGAAAAACTGTACGAAAGTTGAAATTCTGAATCTTGAATTATATATTAATTTGGGGCTCTGTTCCCTGATAGCTAAACACACATACATACAATCATGCTATCACACGCATTTGTGGTGCACACAACTTCAGTGCAGTCAAAATGCATGTGCACTGCATTTTGCTACATACCGTGCAGTGAATAAATGGCATCAGTTAAACAAACACATAAAAACCTAGAAAATATTATGTTTAAAGGGTTCTGTATATAATAGCCCTATTCTGCCATCAATGCTTGCCTTAATTCCTGACCACTGACAATACCTTTCCTCTTGATTTTCAATACATTTCTATAGTAAAATCATTAGCAATGCCTTTACATTATACATATAACTAGTTAATCCCGTGAAAAAATTCACAGATATATTTGAATTTCTACGAGATGCTTTTTTAAAAGAAATGAAACTGCTGAATTTGTTTCAGTGGAAGTGTCCATTGTTTCAAACGGTGGATAGGAGATATTTTCATCAGCAAAATTGTTACCTTTAAGTAGAAGAGTTCATTGTTATGGACAGATAAAAAAACATAACACAATGCTCATTGTACGAGTAGATAGCTCTATCCTGATCGAGGGGCGACAGACCCCCATAGCTAGTTCAGGCATCTGCCAGGAGAAGGACACTCCTATCAAACCTATGGGCTCTACTCCTATTTGTGCCACTCTGGTGGTCCATAGGATGCAAAACCTTGGTTTAATGGGTGAGTTCTACTGCTCAGGTTGGAGGGTTACTCCACACACAGGCCCTGCCGTCTATGGTCCTACTGCTATGGAAAACCCTTCACAAAAATCTTTGTTCGCGAAGCCACTCATTCATTCATTTCCTGACCACTGACAATCCCTTTCTTCCTAATTTTCAATGCACAACAGAATTCCAAAGCTTTCTAAAACAAATTCTAAGTAAAAGAAATTGCAATATTTGGTGTTTAATCATCGAATTTTTCCCCCTACTGTGAAAATATTCTTCGTAAACTGAACAAATCTGTTGCATTTTTACCTTTCTTAAAATAAAAAAGCATATGCTAAAAATATTGCTTATTGCCTATGTTAGAATAAATTTTTAAAAATGCTAATTTTGACAATTTTTTTCCTCAAAAATACATGCTGATATGATAGCTATCACAAAATTTAAAGAAAGAAAGAAGTTAGTTAAAACTAAACTATCCTAATACCATCTAATGAAAATAAAAACAGAACAGAACAAAATCTGATATGACGATGCAATCAAAAGTAATCTTTTTGAATGAAGTTAGTTAAAACTAAATGCTCCTAATGCCAGCTAATGAAAAAAAAAACTAACAAAAACAAAACAAACTTTTTGGCCAACCCAATAAAAATGCATGCTGATATGACAATTGTTACAATTCAATCAAAAACAATCTTTTTGGATGAAGTTAGTTAAAACTAAAATCTCCTAATGCCATCTAACGACAAAAACAAAAACTTTTTGGACAACCCAATAATATTAAGTGAGGAAATCATCAATTTTTCTTTTTCATACTTACTTGGTCATAATAAATGGGATGAGATGACCGACATGCATTGCTTGAGAAGAAGGTCCACGACCCGTGTACAGGTAGAACGGTTTTCCTTTCTCGTACATATCAAGGATCACATTCAGCTCCCTGGAACACAATAAAAAAATAATCATAAAATTATTAGCTGAAGTACCTGTCTACGCCAGGTAAGAGGTTAAGACTTGGATCACAGCTTGTTATAATGACAGTAAAACGATTCCTAAGTACTGATGGTGAGCTGGTGTGTTATGATATGTGTTTCCGGACTGACACCTGTGCGGAAATGTAAGTGACCTCGATCACCTTAGGAGATGGGTATATTGCATCAGTGTTGTAAACAGGTGATGTGGACTGGTGATTGATACTGCATAGGCGTTGGAGAAGCCTATAAAGCAGAAGACTGCCATCCCTGGAAGCGGACAAAAATCTCGACACTCAAAGAAGACGCAGACATCAGCGGAGCCGAAAGGCACAAGACCGCTGTCCCTGTTGGGGACAGACCGGTGGTTCTCCTTATCTCTCTCCCACTCTTCAGCCGACAAAGATGTATGTTGTGTAATAAAAATATGTCCAGATATTTTTTATAAGCAAGTCTTAGAGTTTCCTTTCTATCCAAGTCCAGGACACACCAGTATACAACAGGTGTGGATTCCGTTAGATTCAAGTTATGTGAAAATGTTGGATGTATATAGTCCTGAAAAGTCCTAGAATCTTTGTGAAAAATCATTGTAGACACCAGGGCTTGAAATTAATGCCGTCCCGGGGGACGGTAAAAATGTGTTCGGGACGAACAGATATCTTCCCTGGGATGGAAGTGATGTTATATAAAATAAAGAAAAAGATATTTTTTTCTTAAACCACTTCTTTTTTTTTATTTAAAGGGATTTAAAAAAAAAAAAAAAAAAAAAAAAAAAAAGGAAAAAATAAAAGGAGGTTAGGACATGGTTTTGTGGGGGGCTTAAACTAACGTTAGATCACTTCTGTAATACCACCAGACTTAGAAATAGGGGATCAGTGTGAGTATGGCAGATCTATGCACAAACATCCAACATTTATCAGCTTATACGGCACATATTACACCAATACAATATTAAAATGATGATAAATTATTTGAAAGATTAAAAACTCAAAATATAATACTCATACTTGAGACACATGCTCACAAGCATTAAAGGAAAATTCACACATTTTATAAAAAGTGTTAGATTTATTAAAATTGGTTTAGATTTCTGATAAAAAAATCTATTTTTATAGAACTCTATAACTCACATTATTTTGAAAGATCACATACAGAACTTTTGAAACATATTTTAAATAGACTTCTAGACAACACTTAATTTCAGTAGCTGATATGCCCTGAAATACAATTTTAACCAATCTTGGATACATCATTTTCAAAATGACCCCCAAGAATCATACCCCCATTTTTTTTGGGGGGGGGGGTCTCCACACGATTTTCAACGTTGGAACTTGACAGGTATGAATACTGTCCATAATTTTGAGAAGAGTCATTATCAATCCGAGAGTTGTAAGAACTATTAAACTCATTTTGAGGGATTTCTTTTGTTGTTACTACAAAATTTTGGCTGATCCATTCTAAGGCCTTCTTCAATTATACAGGGTGGCACAAAAGTTATATCTTTTTAGTTTTAATGATTTAAAAAAAAAAAAAAAAAAAAAAAATTGTTTTTCACAAATGAAATATATAAACAGAGAAAATTTAATTAACGTATATACAGAAAATTGTTTCTTTCAAATGCCATAGAAAGAGTACAGAGAAGAGCCACCAAGATCATTCCGTGATTGGGAGATATATCTTACACTGAAAGATTAAAACAACTTAATTTAGAGACCCTTGAATACAGAAGAAAACGAATATAGAAGAGGTCTATAGAATCCGGAACAACATACATAGAGTGGATACTGACGTTCATTGCTCAAAATGCCCTGATAAGAAAATGCTGATTTCATCTATCTGCAGTAAAACCAGAGGACACAGCCATAAACTACAAATTCAGACCTCCACTGATCTTAGAAAAAATTTCCTCTCGGCAAGAGTGGCAAATGCATGGAACAGCCTAAGTGAAATGACGGTCACATCCACATCTATATATCAATATTTAAAAAAATAATCTTTATTCTGATATTGGACATACCAAATTTAACTACCATTTTTCATATTAGTTTAAACCCAGCCCAAATACACTGAAGCTGGCTTAAGGACACAATTAACTGCTGTCAAAAAAAAGACTATTTCAAGTACATTCACAAATTCTTACTTTTTCAATAATATTTTGAAGGATATCTGGTCCTAGGCCATTTATTTCTTTAGCTACTGGACAGTCCTTGGCTTGTTAACGTAAGGTCTATGTTTCAATTAACCGCAAAGAGTCTGGAGCTGTTAAATCCGATTACATCATCGACTCATATGGCGGTATCCACACATTTAAATAACGAGAATATGGGTTAACGTTATTGATAATATTCAAAGTAAAATTCTATTATTTTAGTTTGTTGCTCAGTTGTGTAGTTTTCCATGATGAATTCCCAAGTTTTTTTTTATATATCTGTGATGACGGTACAGACCGTGAAATCGAACCGCAACCCTCTGCCCAGCCGAAGAGACTTCATGTGGCAGCGTTGTTAGAACATCCAGGCTTGTCGCTCAGGTTTTGCTGTGCCATACACTTTGCATACGGTCACTTGAATCATTCCTTAGTAGGATATAAGTGGCCGATTATGAGGAGCGAAAAATAATTTGCTTTTGGCTGCTGTCTGACAAACATTGGTGTAGAGCGATTCAAGACAAAACAAGAGACTTTGCGCCCTGCGGTCCTCCCGTTTTAAAGAGACATTGTGCCCTGCGAGCCACCTGTTTTAAAGAGACTTTGTGCCTTGCGGTCCTCCCGTTTTAAAGAGACATTGTGCCCTGCGGTCCTCCCGTTTTAAAGCGACTTTGTGCCCAAACAAACAAAACAAAGAATATTGAAATAGAAAAAATTATGACTGGTATAAACCCCTTTGGCGTCACCATGTATGATCTGAACGTCACCGACATTCGTGGCAAATACACACCTATTACAGCCACCGAGCAGTTCAGCAGAAACGATTAGGTGGATCCCTTTTTACATTTATTTTTAAAATAAATTGATGCATGCTTTGTGTGTAAATTCAATTTCCCACCTACCTATGAGCAAAGAAAATGCCTCGTCTGAGGAAATGATGAACTGGCTGACCTATGACCTTTTCTATTCGGTCAAGTAATTCTTGGTCCATTTTGCTGCACCCAAATCTGACTGTAAAGAAAAAAAGCAATAAAATCAAGATAGGTTTTGGCAGCATGCCATGTTGGGGGTGATCAATTAAAAAATTGGAAAAAGGGATGATCAATGAATAAGTTACTTCGCTCGCCTTTTGTTGGGCACTAAAAAGTCCAGAGTTTCAAAAATGACATCTTATAGTCTACTGAACCCATATATGCTGTGTTGGGGGTGATCAATTAAAAAATTTGGAAAAAGGGGTGATCAATGAATAAGTTACTTCTCTTGCCTTTTGTTGGGCATTGATCATTAAAAAAAGTCTCAATTTTAAAAAAAAACAATCTAAGGGATCAATTTAGCATAGACTTACATTGCAAATTGACCCACACCCCCACCCCACTAAAATCCTATTTAGAGGTGGAATTTTTAAAAATTTAAAAAAAAAGACAAGGAGTAAATGTTCAAAATTTCAGTCCTCTAGCTCTATTGGTGTGGCCTGTACGCACGATAAATACATAGCCAGCAAGACCAACTTGAAAACTGAAGAAACCTTTGTTTCAGAATGTAGCTGTAAGGGCAAAAGACTGAATCGCAGTTTGACTAGGAAGCTAATTATCAAGTAGGTAATGCGTTTAAATAACTTATTGTGTAAGTAGGCCAACAGCAATAAATGACACATACACCAATTACATGGGAGAATTTAATTACTTTACAAGTTGTTTTTATGGTCATCTCGGCATGATCGGTCGTCCAACGGGAGGTGGGGGTAGTCCAAGGGGAGGAATAAGGCTATTAGGTAAAAATAAAAGTCCAGTCTAGAAATAGGGTTTTCTACACTTCGTTCTATCAAGTCGAAGGCTTGAAATAAGCTTCAAGTTGAGAATGATTTAAGATGGGCTCTCTCAGTCTCACTAATAGACCCACAAATCAAGAAAAAAAAACAAGTACAGGGATCACATTGATGTGTATATCAGTTACAATAGAATTCTTATTTTTTGAAATTCCAATTTATGTGTTCTAATTATTTTCGCTTGCTTTCTTTGAGTAACAAATACACAGCAGAAGCTGTACAATTATAAAATTAAAATAATTCTTAGTATGAAGTGGTCTAAATAATATAAAGTTTTACACCTGAAGAAGGCCGAAGAATGGATCGGACAAAATGTTGTGTTAACAACACAAACAAGGAGTTCAATCGCCCAAAGAACCATTTGAGTAAAATAAAGTTATTATTTGAAATTATTCTTTGTTACAACTTAATAAATGGAAGGGGGGGGGGGGTATACTAGTAATCTTATTGACAAAAGTGGGGAATGACTCGAAAAGGTTGGGAACCACTGGCATAGTTGGTAACGGCTTGGACAATGGAATCAGCGACCTGAGTTCAAACTCCAATCGGGGCTGTTTATGTTCACTTCACACTAATACCCTTGGGAAAGGCATGAATCCATCTCTTCTGCCCTCCAGCTATGGGGGAAATAGTGGGGCAGATTGGGATTTCTAGCCTTGGGAAGGCAACCAGTCTAGGAGAAGGACAACTCTGATTCCAAAACTAGGCAGTTCGACGCCCTTCCGGTAGCCAAGCTGATGCCAGACGTATCGCTCTGTTTTTCTCCGGACTACATCAGCGAGGCCGAGATGGGGTTTCCGACGACTGGACATCCCAAGATCTCCATACACTTCGCCCAGGGGGGACGTTCCCTTGTCTGTAGAGACAGAACAGAGGCTATCATCATCATCAATGGTACTAGTAGTCAGTAGTAATTTACTAATCTTTGCTTAGTCTGGCATGCAGGCTTGAGGTTGCCTATGGTTTCTGCAGTTTCTAAGTGGTCGCCCATCTACATCTGTCTTATTTCATACTAGATATGGTGGACAATCGGTATAACATTGTAGCCTCTTGTATAACACGGGTACTCAATTTGGCACTAGAGTTCGGCAGTCCCACATGTTTTTCTGCTTCAATATTCCAAATTTGTATACAGGTACTCCCTGATTTGCGACCGAAATATGTGGATACAAAACATTCATGTAAATATAAAAGTTACACTCCTAAATTAAAAAATATAAAAGTTTGCTCGGTCGTACGTGTGTATAATAGCTGGTAAAATGCAAGAGAGTACATCAATTATACTTGTACATTAAAAAAAAAAACAACATACATACTATGTAAATACCATGAATACGTATTAGTCTTGCTTGTACCTGTGTTGTATATTTTAAAAACAATTTTACAATACAATATTTTACTTGTGAAACACGCAATGATAGAGTGAAATGGGTTGAATTTTCAATTTTAAAATGGAGAATTCTATGTCACGTGACAGCAATACAAAAAATACATAAAAAACTGGAAGCTTTAACTTGCTATCGTCAAATCTACGAGGATAAAAAGAAGCAGACGACATTAAGGGCATTCGTAACACATCCCTCCAGACTTACGACCATTTCGAGATACAACCTGGCAGTCGGAACGAAACCCGGTCGTAAGTCGGGAAGTAGAAAGCAATCAGAGAGCAACATCATTGTCACTAAAAATACAAAAAGAATTCCTGGATCCACCCAAAATTAATCAATTGTTCCGTCATTGAAATTGATTGAGAACTTTTGGAAATATTGTGTGGATAAACAGGCAAACATGGGTGATTATAATACTGCCGTCCAACTTTGTTGGGAGAGTTTTAAAAACTAATCAAAAATCAACAATGAAACTAAGGGAGAAAACTTTAAATGTACACATATTGAGTTACCTCTCTTAAAATGTAAAGCTAGCCCTTTTATTAACTGTTAGTTCTTTTACATCTTTTCATGGACTGTTTTCTGCTGCAGATTAATAAAAAATATCTCTCAGTTGAAAACAAATCCCTGGATCCGCCCCAAAAATTTAACCAATTCTGTGGTATGAATAAACAGACAGGCATGAGTTAATACATATACCTCTTCCAACTTAAAAAAAAAGGGATGAATTTTAAAAAAAACAACAAACGGACACAAACTAGGGATCAATTTAGCATAAACTTACATTGCAAATTACCCCCCCAAAAGCCTGGAGGGAGGGATTAAAAAACAAAAGAAATAATAAGGAGTAAATGTTGAAATTTTTCAGCCATCTAGCGCCATTGGTGAGGCATGTACACATGTTACATACACAGCCAGACCATGATGCAGGGGAGGTAACTGTAAAACATTCCTCGATCAGCACCAAAATTTATTCAATTCTCCCTTATTAGCCAGTTTTTACCGGCATAAAAGCAAAAGATCGCTGCAATCTTGAGTGTTCATTTCTCTAGATCAGTGGTTCCCAACCTGGGGGAATTTCCCACCAGGGGAGGAATCTGGATAGTCCAAGTGGGGGTGGGGGGTTAAGGCTATTAGGTAAAAATAAAAGTCCAGTCTAGAGATGGGGTTTTCTGCACTTTTATCTATCAAGTCGAAGACTCGAAATAAGCTCCAAGTTGAGAATGATTTAAGATGGGCTCTCTCACTAATAGAACCACAAATCGAAGAACTAGTAGCAAAAAACAAAAACTGAGATCACATTGATGTGTATATCAGTTACGATAGCAGAATTCTTATTTTTTTTTTGTAATAAATTGGAATTTCTAATTATTTTCGCTTGCTTTGAGTAAATGAGTGAGAATCGTGTGGACCCCCCAATGAAAATTATGTATTGAGATTGGCTAAAATTGCGTTTCATGACATATCAACTACTGAAATTAAGTCTATTTAAAATGTTTCAAAAGTTTTGTATGTGATCTTTTAAAATAATGTGAGATCTAATGTTCGATTAAAATAGATTTGTTTTATCAGAAATCTAAACCAATTTAATAAATCTAACACTTTTGATAAATTGCGTGAGAATTTTCCTTTCATGCGTGTGAGCGTGAGAATGTATCAAAATGCGTGTGTCTCACACTTGAGACTTGGCAGGTATGACAACATCAGTTGTACAATTATAAAATTAAACTAATTCTTAGTGTGATGTTGTCTAATTATACATAAAATAAAATTATTTGAAATTATTCTTTGTTGCAACTTAATAAATGGAAAGGCGGTGGGGAAAGGGTACTTATTGACAAAAGTGACTCGAAAAAAAAAAAAAAAAAAAAAAGGTTGGGAACTTCTGGTTTAGATGAAAAATCATCAATATTTTTCTGTATTAAAACTTTTTACAACATTTAATATCTGCTGATGATATTAAAAAATTAAAATAAGGCGTGATGGTAATATAAGACTTAGAAAAAAAAAATTAAATACCAAACCTAACCACAACCATTTTGAAACAATATGTTACTCTATTCAACACACCGGTTTCATTCAATATTATTTAAATTGAAAAATATGTATTAAAAAAACAATAATTATCTCTTCAATATTTGAAAATTTAAAACGATCGTCGTCAGGATTGATCTTAAAAGGAAAATATCTGGATGTACAAGTAAATTTATTCATAAAATATAATGAAAACGTGGACAATTGTTTTAAACCCCCCCAAAAAAGAAAGCATGATGACATCTGTGTAAATGAAGGAAAGGCCAAATAAAAATTGAATTAAAATGTAAAATAAACATCTTACGTATAAGTTTATCATAGTCGACACCTTTAGCCGATGAACTGACAACAGTCCATGGGTCGACAACATCTTCACAGTCGTCTTTTTCTTCTTTCTCTTCAATATTCATTTCTTTTAATTCGGATTCAACGTCGTCTGCCATTGCTAAAAAAAGTTAGAAAGAGTGAGGAAAGACTAGTGTTGCTAACTTTATTCTCCCTTTACATCTAAAATTGAGTCAAGAAACATCTAAAAACATCTAGATTCTCCACTAAAATCTAGGAATATTACAAAATATTAATGAATTGGATGTGACTTTAATCATAAACATTTATTCTCTTAAAACATTACTTAATTTATTAAAATTATTACTCATTTTATTGTTATAAATTAAATAAAGATATTATTTATTTTATTAAAAATCAAATAAATAGCAATTTCTGACATCTAGACGCAACAGAAAACATCTAGATTTAGATGAAACACATCTAGATTTAGATGAAAAACATCTGAATTGGTAACACTGGGAAAGACACATGTACTCGGATCCTATGTCCTGCTGCAACAATTCTTGCCATTGGTCAACTTCCTGACGATATTTCATAAACTCGTTTGTGATTGGTCCTAAATAATGCCGGTGTAAAATGGCAGTAGGTCCACCGTCAATTCACATCGGTCTGAAACGAAGATGGTGAATTATTCTGAGGTTTTTAGGCAAGAAAGACATCGTAGATCCTTCTGGATTCAAGTAAGAATAAAATGTCTGCTTTTGTTTCTTATTCAAGACACTTTTGATTTTATTTGATAAGACTACAATACTGGTTAATGTTAAATGGTAAACATAAACAATGTTATTTTTTTTTTTGTTCTTTTATTTAATTGGAAACTTTTAGATTTTAAATATATAAAAAATAGTATCTTGAGTATCATCGGTTTGTCAGATCAAAAAGCCTGAATTACCTCCCTTGGACTTCTTTACTTAGCTTCATATTCTAATTGCACACTTTTAAATCGTCCGGTCTAAAATCTTGCATCATTTGTTTTTTAAAGTCTAAAGTCTTGCATCAGATTCTAAAAGTTTTGTGTCTTATTTTTTTTTATTTATGGAAAAAAATGTGTGATTAGAATATGAGGGTAGGTAAAAAATCCAAGGGAGGTAATTCATGCTTTTTGATCTGAAATTTATTACGGATGCTTAAACCGCATTTCATCTCACATTTCACTCAATCCGCATAAATGACTTTAAATCAGTAGTATGGTTAAATACGACGGACGAGGAAAACCTTTTCACCTTTTTGGTTAATTTTTCTTGTTTATGCAC
Source organism: Architeuthis dux (assembly GCA_006491835.1). Taxonomy (NCBI): domain Eukaryota; kingdom Metazoa; phylum Mollusca; class Cephalopoda; order Oegopsida; family Architeuthidae; genus Architeuthis; species Architeuthis dux. The sequence goes on along the minus strand of VCCN01005496.1, from coordinate 214,799 downwards.
AAGTAGGTATTTCTGCGCACTTTGGACACCCCATTTTAAAACGTAAATTAAAATTTAAAAACTGTTGTTTGTAAGTTTTTCTTGTTTTTGTTAGAAAGAATAAAGTCCAAATATGTGTCCGGAAAAAAGAAAAAAAACAGATCAACGTAGAATTGTGCTCTTAAAAGTCAATTTAAAGTTTTAAACTAAAATTTCCGCCATTTTGTTGACCTTTTTGGAAATTTAAAATTCGAATTCAGTAATTTAAAAAAAATTTAAAAATCAAGAATTCTTCCGATTATTTAAAAAAAATTAGATATACTTAGTTTCATCATTACTGAACAATCCTTAATAGTTACCATTTTCCATTCAAAAACTACATAAAAACCTCTTTTTTTTTTCACGGTGGGGGGTGGTAAAATATCTGTCAACACCTTCCGTTTGCCGCTAAGAGATAAGG
>VCCN01005496.1:184773-198729 GCA_006491835.1 Architeuthis dux | reverse complement strand
CCGTGGGAGGAAAATCCTGAACTTGGAGAAAAGGGAAGACTCTAAATTGTTTATAAAAAATTGAGGATATATTTTTATTTCATAAGATACATTGTGTTGTGGCAGAGAATGAAGAGTGGGAGGGAGACAGACTGTTCCCAACAGGGAAACTGGCCTTGTCTTCCCCCAGCCTAGGCGGTCTGTCTCTCTGAGGGCATCCTGTATCTCTGCTCCCTGAGGGCCTCTGTGTCGCTTTTATCGGGTTCAAAAGCCCACAGTGATTTTCCAACCCGCCATCTGCAGTCAGGGTCAATATCTGGCAACCCTGGTCACTTATCTCACCTCTTCGCACAACTCTTGAATTTTCAGGCTGTATTTATTCATCATTTACTCGAAATTCTGCCATAATTGCACACATTTTGAGTCACAACCCAAATTTAGTTCTTCAGCATAATTTCCTCGTCCTTTCGTCCTAGACTCATCTGAAGATCATCCATTTTTTTTGGCCAGGGCTGGCCCTCATGATTTTTGTTTCAAATCTGCTCCCTCACAGACAATGGCTGAGACACCCAGGGGAATCTGCAGGGTGATTTTGGTAACATCTGTTACAAAGATATACATTACATCACTAACAGTACGAGTCTTTTGCTTTCTGGTGCAAAGAACACGTGTAATGAAATACACTCTGGTGGTGTGTGTTCATGTGTTTGCATGTTTTTGGGAAGATAGATTGGTACGTGACCAGAATGCTGTATCAACAAAGTCAGGTTTTTTAGGACGTGGATTTAAAATCAGCCAGCAGTTTAGGGTGAGTTAGGGTCCGACAGACAGTAACAACAGGTCAACAAGTGAGGAGCTTCCCTCTTCACCCGTTAGGGTGAAGGTAGGGAGTAGGAGGAGGAAACCAGGTGCCTAGAATTTTTAACCGAATTATCAGCCCCAGAACGAGACGTCTCTCTCACATCGGCGAGAAGAAATATCAGCATTATACAAGACACGCGTATGTCGTCATCACTTTTATCATTTCGCCCCTTTTCATTCCATCCAAGTCATTCACATTTTTTAGTGCACCTGACGGTGTGCCGAATACTTTGTCACTAAGTGACAGAAAAATAAAAATAACGAAGTAAGTTACTTACATGTGGCCAAGAAAAAACTATACGTGTTAACAACTACCACATACATTTTTAGCGCTCTTTTAAGACGTATTGCAAAATTTCTTTGAAGATATTTTCGAGAAGGGTCATTAATATTCAAATGTTTCTTTGGACAATTGAACTCCTTGTTATTTGTCCAATCCATTCTTTGGCCTTCTTCAGGTGTAAAATTTTTGTAGGGTAAGAGAATTTCTGTTTAACCCATCACACTCAGATTAAAATTAAAAGAATAAAAGGTGAAAATGTACTTAAATTAAACACAATTAGGGTGTGAAATCAAAAATATAGGCGTTAGAATTGAATTTGGCATCACAGCAGACTTTTACAAAATTTCGACAACCTTTTTAAAGATATAATTAAATTAAAAGAATTTTGCTCTTAAGAACTCAGACCCATTTCTACTTGAAGACACATTATGGGTAGGCAAATTGACACACAGTCCCATGACTGCACCAGGATGTTCAGTAGATGTCACTTAGTACACTTCATGATTTAAAATCAAGGATAAAATATAATATTATATGAGAGACTGTTCAGATCAATTAAATGGTATGTGACATCGGTGTCACAGTGGGGTCTTATGGGTTAGTTTTTTCTTGTTTTTCCTAGAAAGTCCAAATATTTGTCTAAAAAAAAAAGAAAGTAATTTTCATTAATTATAACGTGGATTCAATGATGTTTGTTGACCGGTTTTGATAACTTTGTTATGACTCTTTTTCATTTAGCCAGAATTAATATGCATCTGCAGATCTAAATATTCAGATGAAGAAGGAAAAACTAAACTAGAATAAGCCCTTTATCTTCTGCTGATGTCACTTCCTTCTAGCTCTTCCCATAAATAGGGTCGACTCCCTGTTGCTCAAAGCTCACTTTTCAGTCGACACCAGATGGTGAAGCCCGTATTGCTCCCTAGTATACATATTTTCTTTTCTCACAGTAACTTTCCTATTAACTCGGTCATGGCCAATCCTAGCCGACAGCTAGTATCGAAGACCTGGTTGCTTCAGACCAGTATAATTCCTGCTTACCTTGTGACTAACTAGGTCTTTTTATCAATTATATTTACTGGTGTATAGTGATCCACAGTTCTCTCTCGGTGATCAAAATGCGATGTCCACTCGCTTCTGTAAACTGATGAGTATCCTATCCTGATTCCCTGTTTTCAACAATACAGCCTTGATGTTCGATTAATCAAGCATAATCGGAAACAAAGCATTTCAGTGCTCCGTTGACAGGTAAACATAACTCATAAGACTTGATATATCATGTTCCCTTCTGAATTCCATTTCTCACTCTTTCAGCGCTAGCAACTATTTTTTCTCCATTTTCATTCTCATTCTTTAGGACTAACCATATTAACCTATTCTCTCTTTTGTATCTCACCCTACGAATCACGATCGTTCTGTCTTAGGTTTGGGCTGAAATAAAGAACATATGTAACATATTGTCTTTGTTTCTTATTAAATGTCTCGTTAATTTGTATGACTACAAATATTTGCATTTGTTTAATTTCTGTTTGAATGGACTTTCTGCCTTTATTCTATTATTATATGAACTGTTCTCCTTTGTTTGACTTTAAATTTACTGCGCTGTACGTGGTCTATTTATGTTCCAAAAACAAGATGGCGATTCCGCCTTCTTGTTCAAATCTTTTCCCTGATGTCAGAACCATTCCAGCCAATTGGAGACCTCCATTCACATCATGTGACATCCATGTGCGGACCTAGATTTCTCCGTTCATGGCTCCTTGCTTCTTTCTTTCTATACTAGACTTCAACAAGTAACTACTGTTTATATATTATAACCCATTCTAATACAGAACTCCTGTTACCAGAACCTACATACTGGTAACTTCCATACAGTTGTTCTTAAAAAAATTACAGCTTGTTTACAAAGGGAGAACAAAAGTTAACTTTACACTTCAATTTAAGAAAGCACAACAATAATAAACACTCGAATGACTTGATAAAGTCTGTATCTAAATCATGTTAATATTAGCTCTTTCAATTAGTAAAAATTTTTTAAAAAATGCCCAAGTCTTGGAGTTGACCTCTCTGGTCTTCCATACTTGTAAAAAGCTTTTGATGAAAAAGAAAACATCAGAAAAAATACTTCAATGATTATATTTGACTAGCATAATGTAAAAAATGACTGGATTATTTACGGATCGATTGGTACTTCTGTCTAGGATCACAGTGTTGCTCCCCGACTTCTGCCAAGGATCACAGTGTAGCATTTGTGCACTCATTGAAATGTTATACATATTGCATTTTATATGTGAATTCTAACACTCACAGTTTGAGGTAAAAATTGGTGACTGGAAACATAATCCAAACATGTGTAAACAAAAATGTTCTCCCCCCCCCCTCTATATCTTGCCCCCCCTTCTCTCTCTATGCATGCATATCATTTTTAAATTTTTATATTTATTTACTTTTAGTAGATGAAGTATTGTAAATCATTATTAACAATTTTTTTCATTTTTATGCTACTATTTACCTTCATCTTAATATTTTTGTTGCTTTTTATCGCAATTCTTCTCAGACCGGATTCGCTTTGCACAGATTGGAATATCTGTCTCTCTCTTTCATATGAAATCAAATAATGGATAATTTTATATCTGACATATGATAATTATAAAGACATTTAATTATCTTTTTCTTTATTAAATATAGGTTCCCAACTAATTAAATGTCTTTATAATTATCACATCATATATATATGAAATCAAATGATGGATAATTTTATATCCGATCGACAGGATATGATAATTATAATGACATTTATTAGTGAGAGCTTAAACGAGCGGCCTAAATCATAAATGTGAATAAAGAAATGAACTCTGTGCGGGGATCGAACTCGCGTCCACCTTGGAAGCCACCTATACGTGATGCTGCTCTACCGACTGAGCTAACGAAGGTCATATTTGTGCCTAAAATACGAACATGAGAATGGAGAAGCCAACAAAGTGTAAGATAAAAGACTCCTGCCTACCATCTGACCTTCGTTAGCTCAGAGTTCCTTTCTTTATTCACATTTACGATTTAGGCCGCTTGTTTAGCAGTAGCTCACATCAACGCCGGGCAAATATAGGTTTTCACTAATAAATGTCATTATAATTATCATATATATATATTAATATTATGGTGTATCCACAACAAATTTGTTGTGGATACACCATAATATTATTATATTATACAAGCTCTAATAATTAATATTGAACACTATTGTTATAAATATTGGAATTCAAACAATGAGAAGCCCTAAAAAAAAAAGGTCCCTGCGAAGTTCGAATGTGTATCCCATCCTCTTTCTGATCCAGCAGCCGTGCTGACAGCATCTCTGGAAGGGGGTTGGCCCCTTTCTTGGGCTAAGCTGGTAGAAAGGGCTGCTGTTAGCTGTTAGCTGCTAGCTATCTACAAACCTCTTTTTTCACCACATGGCGATACCCATTTCTACAAACAGGCTTCAAATGAGAACCCAACTTCGCTTGTTCACTATCTACGCTCTCACAATATATAATATTATGGCATATCCACAACAAGTTGAGCACTTCTATTTACTGCCAGAACTAGCCGACTATTGACTCTTACAAAACAGATCACTTTTTGTAACTAATGTTGGCTCTAGGCAGAGATGTGAAAATATACCCAACAACAGAACTCAACAGCACAGCGAGCCTATCTTTGTCATAGAAGCAACGCATTCTCCAGCATCCATCTTAAGGTTTTAAAATAATGTTAATTACATATAGACTTGAACTGTATACATCTAGGAATATTTCTGTGTCAGTAAAATTAAAGAAACAGCTGATGAAATGCTGCTGATATAAATGCTATCAGTTTAGCCTGAGCTGCACTGCACCCTGTAGCTGTATGTGCCAGTGCTAAGGTCCAATAAATGCACAATGATGCATCCAGATGCCTAATTACCATGAAAACTGAATCATCAAGTAGAATATTAGACAACTGAGACATAACATATCTTAAACTTTCTAAAAATAATGAATAAACACATCTTACAAACTCAGAATATAGGAATTGACCCCTCAAATACTAATTTTGGACAGTTTATTTTGATTATGTAAAGATAATTGTATTCAGTAGCCATAATTTGGTGGCCATCTTGAAAAATGGTGGCCGTATTGGATTTTCAAGTGGCAAACATTTAATTTCTCAATAAGCAGCCTAAAGGTGAGCCAACATGCAAAATTTCATGCTTGTATCACAAAATGAATGACTTTACAATTAGCTTCCCCACTAACAGTACAAGATGAGAGTCTTAAAGATTATGAACATCCAAGAAGAGAGCAATACTTTAATGATGACATACAAAGGTTTTTGAGAATTTATTGACAATGAAACACTCATTTTTTACAGAACGACTTAGCTGCCCTACATAAATGACATTGTAAACCTGTTGGCAAAAGTGTGTTCGATCACATGGAACTTACTTTGATTAAACATGTTTTTCATCACTTCTTTTAAACTTCTATTCTTTAAAGAATGCCATTACTTTCTGGGCAACCTAATATTTTGATGTATTCTATGCAAGAGTCACAACTGAACTCTTACTATCCTGACACACTTTATTTTTGTATCTTATGTGCTGGCTGAAATATAGGGTGGAGCAGAAACACCTGACACTTTTTAAAATGTTGTTTCTTTCATTATAGGTTGAGTTCACTGGTGGCTTCTTGACGATCTAACAGTAAATTGCTTCGAGTTTAGTCAGCATGGATTGGTGGTCAGTACAGCAGCATGTTATGCTGTAGAAACTTCATCAAAACAAATTCTGTAACAGCTACATAGCGGCCGTCTAAGAAACACTGTTTTACTGTGTCAATCACTGTTTTGAAAAGGAACCTTTCAGCACCTGAAAAACTAAGTCTATGATACATGTCAAGCCAGCATCCGTGTACAGAAGAAGTGTATTCAGATGATGTACACTTCTTCTGTACGCCATAGAGATTCCATAGAACATCCTACAATGGGTGATATGTTTCCTTCCAACTTGAATGCAAGTGTTTGGAAAGTCAAGGTGGCCATCATATGAACATTATTTTTAAACCTTAATGACATATAGCCTTGAACTGTATACATTTAGGAATCTTTCAGTAAAATTATGGTTTAACTACAGGGTGTGTCAAAGATTTACCCATAATTGAATAGAGGCACGTGTATAGTACAAAGTACATATATTCTACTGTTTATACCGAGTCCATAGAAACAGTTATTTTCTGATATGACCACCTTTTGCCTTGATCATGGCCTTTTAGATGAGATAACTGACTTGCAGAATTTCTTTGTCCAAGATTTGACAAGAGCTTGCTTTAGAGATGCAACAATGCTGCAGCAGATATTTGAAAAATCACTCTCTAAATGGACCAGATTGCGAAATCCATGGGATTGATGTCTGGGCTCGAAGGGAGCCACATTTGCCTGTGAAATGCTCTTTGAACCACGCCGTGGTGATATTTGATGTTTGGACAGGTGCACCATCTTGGGTGAAGATGTAATGTGCTCTAAAGGCTTCAGTGACTCAAGGTGACAGGTTTTCTTCAATCTTTTGGAGATAAACTTGGCTATTCACCTTCACGTCCACTCCAATGAAGAGCAAAGGAGACTTTGTCCCAATTGATGCAACTGCAGCCCACAAAAAATGGCTTTGCTGCCTTCAGGAAGGTCTCTACCCTTTTAGGAATTCATTGAAGCCTGCACGGGGTGGAAAACCTTCTCATGACACCAGATGGAGACTTTGTCAGTGACCCTCTGAATTTTCTCCCCTCTGTCGAGTCGGTTCTGCTTTGAGCCGTCTGAAATCAAGTGTTGGCGTTGCATTTTACACGCCTACAGCCCTTAATCCACCTTCACAGTCATTCTCAATGACTTTTCCAATGTTCACAGCTCTTTTGTAGTTTTCCTCATGCTCCTGCAAGGATTTCTTCTCACTCCCTTCAAGTGTGGACCAAGAGATTTCTGACGGGAATTGGTTAGCTTAACCCAAAAGCACTCAAACCCATTTCTACTTGAAGGAACATTATGGGTAGGCAAATTGACACACAGTCACATGACTGCACCAGTATGTTCATTAGATGTCACTTAGTACACTTCACGAGTTAAAATCAAGGATAAAATATATATAAGAGACTGCAGATCAATTAAATTGTATGTGACATTGGTGTCACAGTGGGTTCTTATGGGTTAATGTTGTGCCAGTCTTATTAAAATGTTTCATGAGATTATGAATTGATTGTTGCTCAGTTAAGCTTTATTCAAGACAATGTTTTGGTCACATACCCACTTTGATACCTGTTTGGAATAGACAAATAAAACTGTTAACATAGAACAGATGTTCTAGAAGCTCTGTGCAAAATTTCAAACTCTCAGGTCCAAACCTAAGTTTATGAGATATAATTACATGATAGGTAAATTTTCATTTTCATGGTGCTCCCTGTAATACATTTCCTGCCTTGGTCCTAAAAACAACAAAGAAACTGCAAATGTGTAATAATACATTCCACATAGTGTGAAATAATAAAATTCGGAATATGTTTGGGTTGTTTTTTTTATTGTATTATATATATTTAAAAAATATTCTTTTATGAGGTTTTTAATATCAATCATTTGAAAATTCAGATTAAAATCTAAAAAATATAATTAAAAGATAATATTAACACAAGTTGTATTGTGTTACCAGTCATATATTTACATCAGGCAAGTAAGGTACTGCAAAAAACCTGAAGATCTTCGTATTTAGATATTATGACCTAACTTTTTCATGGGATCAAAAAGCCTGTGAGTAACTGAAGAAGAGTGTGCAGAAAATAGTTTTACTTTTGAGACAATTATTGATTTTTGTTTAAATTTTATTTAACAAAAAGTGCTTAATAAAGTAATGATTTATAGACTAAATGCAGATCAAAGAACAACATATGTTATTGGCCTGATTACTTGGCCTAGTGGTAGAGTGTTTGCCTCTGGTTCAGTAGGTTGTGAGTTCAATCCATGGTCGAGTCATACCAAAGACTTTAAAAATGGTATTCAATGCCTCTCTGCTTAGCACTCAGTATAAAAAGTAGGATTGAAGAGGGATGGACTCTGTCAGACTGTCTCACCCAAGACAAAACCATATAAAGCCTCAAAGATATGAAGAGCATTTTTAATTTATAGAGTGAGCAAGCCTGTCTTTACAAATTAGATCTCAATGAAAATAAATGTCTACATTTTACACAACATTATTCCATATGTTGCACCAAATCGAACTTCTATGAAAAGTGGAGATCCACATATTTCACAAAAGTATAGTTTATAGTCAATGCATATCCTGATGTAAGTTGTTAAATTATCTCAAAATGGAAATCTCCAAGTGCATGTTTGCAATTTTCACTCAATTTGACTTTCAAAAAAAAGAATGATCTACAGTTCAGATGAATGTATGTATTTGCAAATGTTACACTAATTCTAACATCAATGGAAATGAAAATCCACACAATTTGTAAGGATATGGCTTTACTCTAGTGTGTGTTTGCATATGACCCATCAAAAGTGACTTTTGTAAAAATGAAGATCCACACATTTGGCAAGAAAGTAGTTTATCACCAGTGTGTTTTTCCATGTTTCATCAAATGTGATTTCTGGGAAAAAGATAATTCACACACTTTACAAGAATATGGTTTCTCTCCAGTATGTGTTCGCAGATGCCTCTTCAAATTTGATGTCTGTGAAAAGGAAGTGCCACACATTTCACAAGAATATGGTTTCTCTCCAGTATGTGTTCGTGTGTGATATACCAAATGTGACTTCATTGTAAAGGATGAGCTGCACAATTCACAAGAATATGGTTTCTCTCCAGTATGTGTTTGTGAGTGATATGCTAAATGTGACTTCATTGTAAAAGATGAGCTGCACAATTCACAAGAATATGGTTTCTCTCCAGTATGTGTTTGCATATGTTGTACTAAATGTGACTTTAATCTAAAAGATGTTCCACACACTTCACAAGAATATGGTTTCTCTCTAGTATGTGTTTGCTTATGACGCATCAAAGTTGACTTCTGTGAAAAGGAAATGCCACAAACTTCACAATAATATGGTTTCTCTCCAGTGTGTGTTCGCATATGTGCCACTAACTTATACTCAAATGGAAAAGAAGATCCACACACTTCACAAGAATATGGTTTCTCTCCAGTATGTGTTTGCTGATGTCGACTTAAATTTCCCTTCCGTGAAAACGCAACACCACACACTTCACAAGAATATGGTTTCTCTCCAGTATGCGTTCGCTTATGATGTGTCAAAGTTGACTTCTGTGAAAAGGAAGTGCCACACATTTCGCAAGAATATGGTTTCTCTCCAGTGTGTGTACGCATATGTATCACTAAATTGAATTTCAATGTATAAGATGATTCACACACTTCACAAGAATATGGTTTCTCTCCAGTATGTGTTCGCATATGTTGTACTAAATGTGACTTCAATGGAAAAGATGACCCACACACTTCACAAGAATATGGTTTCTCTCCAGTATGTGTTTGTCTATGATATACTAAATGTGACTTTGATATAAAAGATGACTCACACACTTCACAAGAATATGGTGTCTCTCCAGTATGTGTTCGCTTATGATGCGTCAAAGTTGACTTCTGTGAAAAGGAAGTGCCACACACTTCACAAGAATATGGTTTTTCTCCAGTGTGTGTACGCATATGTATCACTAAATTGTTCTTCAATGTATAAGATGACCCACACACTTCACAAGAATATGGTTTCTCTCCAGTGTGTATTCGCATATGTCGTGCCAAATCTGACTTCGATTTAAAAGATGACCCACATACTTCACAAGAATACAGTTTCTCTCCAGTATGTATTTTCATATGTTGTGCTAAATGTGATTTCTTTGAAAATGCAGATCCACATGCTTTGCACTGGTTTTCTTTCTTTCTACTTTGTGCATCCAACAAATTTAGCTTTCCTGAAAAGGAAGATGCATACACTTTTCCAGTTTGTGTCCATGAATTTTCTGAAAATGCAGACCCACTCTCTTCACAGCCATATGGATTTTCTTCAGTGTCAGTTGGGGAGTGTCTGTTTGAAAATGTAAATCCACTCTCTTCATAAATATATGGCTTCTCTCCAGTGTCAGCTGGAGAGTGTGTGTTTAACACTGAATTAGTTGAAAGTGTAGATCCACAAATTTCAGTCATTTTTTTCAGGTTTCTCATGTGAAATCACTAATAATCATTCATTCAAGATTACAATGTTAACAAATGATTTTCATATTGGTAAAAGACTTTTTCATGCTGGAACATCTGTAAAGAAAAAAAGATTAAAATAATTTAATAAGTGATATAGGAACAGGGCCAGATTAAATTAGTGCGTGGCCTGTAGCATGTTATAAAGGGGCCCTAAATTAAGAAAATACACAGTAGTCCAGGCAAACTAGCTCAATTTGGGGCCAACATTGGAAAAAATTAGAACATAATTCTTTTCCTCTCCACAATGCATTTCTATGAATTCTCCAGAACACCATACTAAAAGTCCCCAAAAATCCTAGCTGAAAATCCAAGATGACGGCCAATTTGACCTCCTTAAGTTGTTGGGGCCAGAAAACCCAGTGATTACATGATATATCTTGGAAAGAGAATTGTGTCAGCTTTCCAACGGTATATCTTGTCAATTTGTACACCTGTCATTGTAGTGACAAGTTTGGAGATTGTATCTATTGTGCAAAAGAAGTTATAGCCAAAGATGTGAAGGTAGGTACTCCAGCATACACTGTTATTAGTCTATCGGAAAGTGGAAGTTATCATTTTTTTTTTGGGGGGGGGGGTAGAATCTTTGGCAATTAGGTTAAATCCTATCTAAAAACCATCCAGATTAAGAAAAGAATTGTTGCCAGTTTTTCTATGAAATTTAAGGGCGGCCATTTTGAAATTCAAAATGGACGATTGTGAATGTACATTTCTTCCAATTATGACTAAGTCATTCTTCATGGATCCGTCCAAAAATGTAATCACTTCTTCTGTAGCCTATTGCCCACCCTTCCACAAAATTTCATTGAGAACTTTTGGAGATATTGTGTGGACAGACAGGAGAGAATACAGAAATGCACAAAAAAGAAAATGCAAAAATATCTCTCAATCAAGAACAAGTCGTTCATTTTGAATTTCAAAATGGCTGCCCTTAAAGTTCATAGAACAACTGGCAACACTTTTTTTCTTAATCTGCATGGTTTTCAGATATGACTTAACCTGGTTGCCAATTTTCTACCCCCACCCAAAAATGATAACTTCCACTTTCCGCTAAATAACAATCTTTTCATCTCAACACATGAAAACCTTCTCTTTCCCTTTTGGCAGCCAAAGGCACATAAAAAATTAATCCTACTAATCGTTATGGCAGTAATAAAAGTTTTAAACTATTTTATCGGTCATCTTGTAACCCAAGATACTAAAGTCAGCTTGTGAGGCGTCCTGTCTCGTATACAAAGTGTATTTATGGCTCAGTAAAGGATAGCAACTCTCACAGACATTTGGCAAAAAGCAACATGTGTCGATTAAGACGTCTGTAACTTGAGATCTCTTAATTGTATCGTAATAATCTTTGTGTTATTAATAAAAGAAAGATTGTAGAAAATAATCAACTAAAAGTTATTTCTGTAGACAATATAAAACCGGAGAAAACTTGTTTACATTCGCGAACCAGTGACCTAGCAGAATCTGCATTGGAGTCATTCCATATCAAATCACCCATGTGTAAATAAGTATTCGTTCACTTATTTTATAAAACATTAACAGAAGAACCAGTCCCCGAATCAATATTTGACTATTGCAGCATTCACCAAACCTTTTAGACCAAAGCCATTTATTTATGTAATATTTGACTGATTTGGTCTATTGCAGGGGTCACCAAACCTTTTAGATCATCGACCTCTTCATGGAATCCTTGATCCCTCATCGACCCCCTGGCATCACTGCTCAAAAGGTACCAAATCTTCTGAAAACATACCAAATTCATAGTATATAATTATATATCAAAGCAGAATATAAAATAGACAATAAAAACTAAGTATATATAAATCAGAAATGTGTATCAGTGAGTTATATTAATCACTGCTACCCACAACACTGGTTTATTGCTGTGTTTAGGTTATTCATGTGTTCTCACATTTATATGTATCTATGTATCCAGACTTTGCCCAGCCCTAACCATTCATAGTAGAAACTTGAAATTTTGCACACATACTTCCTTCAATGAGATGGGGAAATGCTTTTTTGTTTTTTGAAAATTCCCCCCATAATATGTTTTTATGCAATGTAAGTTTATGCTAAATTGGTCACTAGTTTGTGTCCACTTGTTTTTTGAAAATTCAGGCCTTTTTTAGTCAGGCCTAACAAAAGGCGAGAGAAGTAACTTATTCATTGATTACCCCCAATGCAGCATATATGGGTGGCTGTGATTCATAATTTGCCTTGGAATGCTAGTTTTTATTTGTTATAAGAAAGTCACCTTAAGAAAGGGCTGCAACTCAGCATCAACAAGAGTGCAAAGGGAGATAACCAACAACAATCAACATTGTTAGTGTTCTCATCTGAGGTCTTTAGTAATCACTGTTGCAAGTCTGAGCAAGTCGCTTAGAATCTCAGACCTGGTCATGACCCCTGACATCCATTCAATTTGGGTTTCCTTCTTAATTTTCATTTCCTTAACTCTTGCCACATCAATCCTCAGACAGCAATCGCTTACAAGATTAGTTGAATTCAAAGCTCTACTGTTGGATATTTAGGCAGTCATGGGTGGAAGTCACAGATCTGACCCCCCCCCCACAGGTGTTGAAACTTAAACAGGATATCAACGACAACAAAAGTTACACCAGAAACGGACACACCGGGTGTTCAGGGGTCAAGGGCAGGATATTGACCCTGACTGCAGATAGCTGGCTGGAAAAACAGTGTGGGTGTTTGAACCCAATAAAAGCGACACAGAGACACCCTTGAAAAGCAGAGTGACACAGGACGCCCTCAGAGAGACAGACCGCCTAGGCTGGGGGAAGACACAAGGCCAGTTCTCCTATTGGAAACATTCTGTCAGCTCTCATTGTCTCTCTCTCCCACTCTTCATTCTCTGCCATGACACAATGTATCTTATAAAATAAAAATATATCCTCATATTTTTATAAACAAGTTTCGAGTCTTCCTTTTTCTCCAAGTTCCAGACTTTCCTCCTGTGGAACAAGAGGGCTATACAGCACTACAAGTGATGAGTTATCAGTTTTGCAGAGTACTTCTGGTAATCTAGGCTGTTAGAATACCTCCTGTATCATAGCCACTACTAAGACACTAGCACCAGCTGCTTCACAGTGCAAAGGTCACTGAAGCCAATGGACTAAGAAGCATCAGAATAGCTGATCATGTGTAAATCCGAAAGGCCTTCCCAACTTTGGAAAAAATATGGAACCCTTCTTGAATTTCAGCTTTGATAAGGCTTTATTAGCTTCAAACAGGATCTTCACTTTAGGATGCTTCCCAGTGTTGCTCATTCTATATACATCAAAAGATTTATCTGGACGAGTCTGAGTCGACACCCACATCATCTGACCTGCAAGTCTTTTTAACTCACACTTCTCATCTCCACAACTCATCATTTTTCCTCGGAGACCTTCCTTTCTTTATTTCTATTGGAGATATGGATGATAAGTATAAATCTTGATCTACAGTAATTCAGTTCTTGTATTGATTAACATTCAATCCTAAATACTTGAATGTTCCACTCAAGAAAGTAAAATCAAATCGTCAGAAGGTTCAGGGGAGAAATATGGG
>VCCN01005496.1:156811-168484 GCA_006491835.1 Architeuthis dux | reverse complement strand
AATAATCAAAAATAAAAGAAGAAAAAAAATCTTTTTTTTTTTTTTAAAGTGAAATTATTTTCACAGATCAAAAGTCTGAATTATAATTAATCGAATAAAGCTAAATAAGCTTTAATATTAACTTCAAAAACTATCAGATATTTTGGCTCCACCCGGTATTTGTTCTTAAGTTTTTACAATCCATTTTCTAACATTTCCTGCCTTGGTCCTAAAAACTACACAAAAACTGTAAATTTGTAATAATACATTCCCCATAGTGTGAAATAATAAAATATGGAATATGTTTGGGTTTTTTAATTTTTTTTATTGTAATATGCATATTTTAACAAAATGTTCCTTTATGAGGTTTTCAACATGAATCATGTGAAAACATAATTAAAAAGTATTATTAACACTTATACTCTATTGTGCTATCCGTCATATAGTTACATCAGGGAAGTATATGAAGTGAGGTACTGCAGTTATGACAAATGTTCCCTCTAATTATTTCATGGCGTGCAAAGTGGAGTGTGCAGAAAATATTTTTACCTTTGAGACAATCTTTGATTTTTGCCTAAAGTTTATGAAACAAACATCAATTATTTTTTTCACATGTTCCACTAATTTCAACTTTAATGGAAAAGAAAAAAACACGACACTTCACACTTCACAATATAGTTTCTCTCCAGTATGTGTTCGTTGATGCTGCTCTAAATTTGATTTCTGAGAAAAGGAAGCGCCACACTCTTCACAGGAATATGGTTTCTCTCCAGTATGTGTTCGCATATGTACCACTAAATTGGACTTCGATGTAAAAGATGAACCACATACTTCACAAGAATATGGTTTCTCTCCAGTATGTATCCGTGTATGTACTACTAAATGTGACTTTGATATAAAAGATGAGTCACACACTTCACAAGAATATGGTTTATCTCCAGTATGTGTTCGCATATGTATTACTAAATTGGACTTTGATGTAAAAGATGAACCACAAACTTCACATGGATATGGTTTCTCTCCAGTATGTGCTCGTGTATGATACCGTAAATGTGACTTTGATTTAAAAGATGAGCCACACGCTTCACAAGAATATGGTTTCTCTCCAGTATGTGTTCGCATATGCAAAACTAGATTGGACTTCAATGGAAAAGATGAGCTGCATACTTCACAAGAATATGGTTTCTCTCCAGTATGTATTCGTGTATGTACTACTAAATGTGACTTCGATATAAAAGATGAGCCACACACTTCACAAGAATATGGTTTCTCTCCAGTATGTGTTCGCATATGTATCACTAAATTTGCCTTTGATGTAAAAGATGACCCACACACTTCACATGAATATGGTTTCTCTCCAGTATGTGTTTGTGTATGATATACTAAATGTGATTTCGATATAAAAGATGACCCACACACTTCACAAGAATATGGTTTCTCTCCAGTATGTGTTCGCTGATGACGCCGTAAATTAGCCTTCTGTGAAAAGGAAATGTCACACACTTCACAAGAATATGGTTTCTCTCCAGTATGCGTTCGCATATGTTCTAATAAATATGACTTCAATTTAAAAGATGACCCACACACTTCACAAGAATATGGTTTCTCTCCAGTATGTTTTCGCATATGTATTACTATATGTGACTTTGATGTAAAAGATGAGCCACACACTTCACAAGAATATGGTTTTTCTCCAGTGTGTGTTCGCACATGTATTACTAAATTGGACTTCCATCTAAAAGATGAGCCGCACACCTCACAAGAATATGGTTTCTTTACAGTATGTATTTTCAAATGTCCCAAATGTGATTTGCTCGGTTTTTCTTCATCTCCAATGTGTGCATGTGTATGTTTCAACAAATTTGACTCTCCTGAAAAGGAAGATGCAGATCCACTCTCTTCATAAGCATTTGATTTCTCTCCAGAGTCAGTTGGGGAGTGTCTGTTTAACATTGAATTAGTTGAAAATGTAGATCCATAAATTTCAGGTGAATATTTCTTTTCAGTCATTTTTTCCAGGTTTTATCATGTGAATTCACAAATTTTAGAATGTTATATGATTTTCATTTTGGTAAAAGGCAATACCTTTTTATGCTGGAACATCTGTAAAAAAAAAGATGAAAAATAATTTAAGAAATGATATAGGAACAGAACTAGATTAAGGTGAGGCCTGTAGAATATGTTATAAAGGGGCCCAAATTTAAGAAAATACAAATAAATATTAAAATATATACATTTTTTTTTACTTGCTTAGTATTTTATTTTTTAAAAATTTGCTACACATAAGATAATACAACAAATATATCTGATATTTCACTAATAGTAATACTTTGTTTTCGTTTTGATCTTTATGCAGCAGCTATGACTTCAGTTTCAAATATCTTTGTATTCATGTGTTGTATATGTATCACATAAATACCACGTTGTTAATTATCAAAAAAATAACCCAATTAAAGGTGATAATTGGCTACAATCGGTAACATTAAACTTAGTTGAACAGATAAAAATCAATATTTATGGGGAATTGTTCACTTTATGATACAAGCATGAAATTTGGTGTGTTTGTTCTCCAGATGGTTCTGATCAAATCTGCCTGATTGGCCACTTGAAAATGCAAGATGGTGGCAAATCTTGAGTTTTTCATAGAAATGTGTGTAGTTGGACGATTTGAATAATTTTGGCATCGATTCTTATGTTTTCAAGCCTGTTTAATTTTAGATTTTGCTGATTTTATGTAGCACCAGGCTGATTTATTAGTCAGCCTCGGCCAATTTGGCTATCAGATATATTAGTATTGGCATATATGTTGTCCAATTTGCACCAATATGAAAACATTTCTACAGAACACCAGAAAAAAAAAAAAAATGCCTGTGGTAATTTAGAAATGGTGTCATCACGTAGTTTGTCTAGCAGGGTGTGCTCCAACTATCTGCAGCAAATGTGGCTGAGTAGGTTACACATCACAGCTGAGCAGACTGTGGTGTGGAACAAGGCTGCTAGTGCTGTGTTTTTAAACCCAGATCTCGTTTTTTCGATACTTGTGCACAACATCGACCACAGCTCAAACATCCTTCCATGTTACAAATGTGTCCATTTTCCAACATCTAAGCCCTGAATATTCTGATGAAGAATGTGAACAACATGTATGGTATGTAAACAAACTGGTCAATGACATTTGTTATACTATTAAAACTACAGACGATAGTCTACATATGGTATTTACCTTATTAATTGCCTCACTGATAACATACTGATAATCCAAACAATTTTCAGGTAATACATTAAAGTATTACTCTATATGGTATACCACAGACTTTTGACAAAAAGCGACATGTGTCGATAAAAATGTCTGAAACTTATAAGCTATTAACTTTATCGTAATAATCTTTGTGTTATTAATAAGAAAATTATCAACTAAAAATTGTTTATATGGACAATATAAACCTGGAGGTAATTGGGGTTGAAAAATAGTTTACACTCGCAAAGGCAGTTAACCATGAAAATTTGCATTAGGGTTAATTTAGCCCAATTTACAACATTTTAAAATTTCACCAAAAATATACTAATTGGACAATTTCAATAACATTTTTATGAAAAGGGTATTTTGTGAGAAAATCTTATGGGAATTTTCTGGTGAAGAACGTGAACTACTCAAACTGAATTCAGACGTGAAGGTGAAGAAAGTTCTAGAGCTTCCAGAAGCATACACAAATGTCCGCCCAGCTTATATTACAAAGAATCCTAATTCTCCTCCTCCAGTAGTATACCATTCCTTCCCAGCATTTGAGTCAATCGAGTTACACTTGAAGGAAGAATGTTCCTGGTTGGAGGATGTGGTGGATGCAGTCTGAATCATATGGTCAGCCCAACATGCAACACAGAAAAGGAGCCAGCCACTTGAAGTGAGCATTTCAGCATTAATGCCCCTGATGGAAGACCAGACCCACTCTGTATCAAGCATGTTCTGGAGAAGGTTTGTGATACAGTGGCTTTCCTGAACCCAGGGCACACACCTGTTGTCGCTGCTGACCAACAGTTGTATGCTCTAGCAAAGCAAATTCAATGGAAGTGGCCCTAAATATATGGAGAGGACAAGTTTTTGATCCTGTTTGGTGGCCTTCATATAGAAATGGCTGCACTGAGATCACTACTACAGGACAGTGGTTGGACCAGTTCCATTGTGGAGGCTGGTGTGGCCTCAATTGGTATGGCAGAGTCTTTTCAGGACAAGACAAGCCCATCAGATCAAAGCATGCAGCCTGTACAAACTAGTAGTTGGATACAAGGCTGTGTCAAGTGTGAAAGATGCAAACAATGGCAGCAGATATCATGAGCAGACACTGAGTGCCCAGAGATCTTTCTTTGAGTAGGTGAAAGTGCTCTCTGTAATGTTGCAGCTGACCTACTACCGCTAGACGCAAAAAATATTGCAAACCCAGCTCTTGCTGAAATGGTTGGTACCCATCACCATCCATTCATGAAGGGGCTACAGAATAAAGATGAATGTTCATTCTATCACTGTATCAATAGAAACACAGTTTCTTTCTTTAAACAAGTCTTAAAACAAGCTGGAGTCAGTCCTAAGAAGCTGCTGAAAGATGACTGTCAGTTGTTCTCATGACTCTTCATCTCATGCCAGTACAGGCATTATGATTTGCAAGAATTCTTTAAACATGAGAATCAGTCATCTCCTGCATCTCTCAATGACAGTGGCAAGCTCCATACATGTCAAAGCTCACAGCTGGCTCAAATTCTTCAAGCACAAGTGAACATTCCAGATGGAGAACCAAGGAGAGATGCAATCATCATAGATGACTCAGCACTGATCAATGCCCTACCTCCACGCACCTCAAAGACATTTGATGACTATGCTAGAGAAGACATCATCCAGATGGTGGAATCCTATAGTGCCAAGTACAAAAGGGTGGACATAGTGTTTGATGTGTACAAGAAGTCCAGCCTGAAATCTGAAGCCATGTCAAAAAGGGGGCAAGGAATGAGAAAAAGGAGGACAGGAACCAGTAAGACCCCAAACAACTGGAGAAGCTTTCTTCAAGATGACAGTTGTTTCTCTTCCTTGCGGAGATGTGTGAAGCAAAGACAACAAGAACACTTTTTGTCACAAAAGGAGAAAATGCCATTAGCAACACAAGGAGGTTCCTGGATGCTGTGTCTCCATGCTGTCACGCAATTATTTGTACTAGCCAAGGATACAACAACAGATGGTAGCAAGTCTCTCATCATCATCATGGCTATATCTGTACTGCTATCCTTACAGGACCTTGGTCTTGAGAGCATGTGGATTGACTTTAGCCAAGGAGCCAATGTATAATGCATTCCAGTCCATGTGATGTTGTTTCTGCCTAAAGGGAAGAAGACTACATGGCAGACTTGGAACATCTGTGATGAGGTTTCTGAAACCTTCACCAATCTCAGCCAGCATCCAACATCAGTTAGTGACCTTGGCCTGCAACGCCTGGCGAGTTCTCATGTATGACTGATCAAGTGCAGCCACTGGAGTGGATGAAGCAAGACTGTCTCTTTTCCTGCAAGCAAAGGCTGTATAACTCAATTCCACCAACACAGGCAGCACTCAGAAAGCATACCAAGTGTGATGCTTATCAGGCTGGGATCAGGCTCCCATCTCCAGGCCAGACACTAACTGTAGGTTAATGCAGAAAGGAGAGACATGGCAGATATGTTAGTCAACATTACCTCCAATTGCAGCTAACTGTCAGGAACTCACCAAGTGTTCCTGTAAAAATGTTGCAATCACAGATGAAAATGCTTCAACTCAGGGCTCCTGTGTACAGCACTCAGCAGCTGTATATGTGAGCAGTAGCAGCTAAAGGAACATTCACATATGCACAATATAGGTATATTGGTATTCTTTTTGTCACTTTTCCAATAAGCCTATATTGGCAATCTCTTTTTTACTTTTCCATTTTATATAACTACAATCATTATACCAGTGTTAAACTAGTAAGGAAACATTCTAGCATGTTTTAAAACATACAAATTGACACCAAGATCATTCAAATTGGCCAACTACACACATTTCTATGAAAAAAGATCAACTTCAGAAGGCCAATTTGGTGGCCATCTTGCATTTTCAAGTGGCAAATTGGGCAAATTTAATCAGAAACCTCTGGAGAACAAAAACACCAAATTTCATGCTTTTCATTATTTGCTCCACCAACTCCCAGTCATTCATAAAAGCTGATGGTAGTATACTACTATAGCAGTAGATTAAGTGCAGAATCACTGAATCATAATGGATAGCTTGCAAGCATTAGTGTGGGGCCCTTGAGATTGTGGGGCCCATAGGAAATGCTACTTTTGATACATAGTTAATTCCGGCACTGTATGCAAATTCAACAATGAATTATGTTGACTCAGTTCCAATTCATTCAATTCTTTTGCAAATATCTACTTTTAGAAGAGTAAATACAGGGTCGCCTAATGGTTACCAACATGGAAAATGGAATTGGCAAATTTTGGCTGCTTATGTTCACTTAGTACTAATGCTCTTGGGAAAAGTATGAATCCACATCCCTGCACTCTGGATTCTTAGGTAGAGGGGCGTATATTCTGGGTGTGCTAGGTGTGTGCCGCACACCCACCTAAGAATTCATCATCAGATATCTTAGCAAAAGATGTCTCATATTTGGCATGCCACAATACTTGATGGAGAAGAGAATGAGCAAGTGAGCACCTAGGCTAACCACTCTCCCATAACTACTGTTCAGGCCTTAATAACTGTAAAATTTGTTATACCCGTTGTCAAACTTAATAGGGGCCAGCAATCGCATCACTATTAGCCCAACTACCGTGATATTCTATTAATCCGAAATAAATTATCAGATTACTAAATTTCTCAATGTCTATATAATTCAAGCTATTGGGTCATTTGCTTAGGCACAAATCAGTCAGATTTGGGATGTTATTTTTTGTCTTGTTTTTGATGCAAGACTTTTCAAATCCAAAGGAGGTAAGTCCACTTTTTTATTTTACAAATTCAAAGTCTCATTATATTTCATTTTTTATTCATGGAGAAAAATATGCGATCAAAATATGAGGTTAGGTAAAGAATTATAAGGGAGGTTATTCAGTATTTGGAATTCAAAATTTGTTTCGGATGCTAAAACCGGCTTTACCCAAATAGAGGATACCAAATCTTTTGGAAAAAACATCTGATTTCCAACTTTTTAACAAAAGCTCAACAACAAGACACTAATCAGAATTGGATTCTTAGGTAGAGGGGCGTATATTCTGGGTGTGCGCCGCACACCCACCTAAGAATTCATCATAAATATTAATTTCCTATATTACCAAGTTCACTCAATAATACAGTATAATCAGGGGACATAATGGGAAATTAATTATTATCTCCCCTGCACTGATATATTTTTCAAAGTCGTGCTCTGATCGGATAGCTCACTAATGGATAATTATAGTGCTACTGCAAAAATATGGCAGTGGGTATATGGTTGTTTAAACTGATAGCGATAAAAATAAAGTAAACAGGGTGTGCGCCATCTCAAGAGCTCACCTTGTATCTTCCTTTTCGTTTTGAGAACTTCTCACTGCAAAGTGTGCGGGTCGATTGCAGCATGGCTAAGCTTTTAACATCTTTTCATTCATTACTGACCAAGCCAGCATTTAATTTAACATTTTAAAATAAGTTTTTCTTTTACATTGATTATTTTGGCATTCTTTTGTTTTGTGTCCTCAAATCTTAGTTTCATTTTTAGTACTTATCAATTTCTTTTTCAATTTGAATGAAATTACCCCAATTTTCAATTCAAAGAGCAATGCAATGAGAAACAATTAAAATTAAGTACAAATTGTAGGTTTATTATTACTTTTATAAGTTTTTTCGTCCCCAAGTGGAGAAAAGATTTCAGACTGCTAAGATAAAAGACTAAAATATATTTGTGTGGATTTTAAAAACCTTTCAATATTTTTTTAATAATTGTATTAGCTTCAAATTACAGACATTTTTAATTTGAATTAAATGATCCCAATTTGTGGAGTAGATAATTGCAAAAACAAAAATTAAAAATTAAGCATATTTTTTATTATTACTTTAATCTGGACATGCTATTTTCTTGCAAGACAACCAAAATTAAAACTTCAAAAATAGGCACCTACCAAACTTTTGACGAAAAAGAAATGTGACGAGAAAAAAATGTTCAAAACTTGTATAAGAATTATTTTTATTGCAAGAAATATTTATCCTATTTGAAAGAAGAATCGAGAATTTTTTCAATTAAAAAATTATTTGTTTTTCATGTTTAGAACTGGAGATTTTTGTCTTTGATAAAGTTGTTTAAACAGCAATGGAACCTAATAATTAGCATAGAGAAAACTTGTATGCAAAATAACAACAGATTTCAAAATTCTACCAAAAATTAAATAATTATGGTATTTCTATAAAATTTTTGGTATTTAATTATTGAATGGGTATCTTTAAGGAAACATTTGAATAACTATTTTTTCCCCTAAAATTAACCCCCCCCCCATCATTATTTAATTTTGTAAAATCTCTATTAGATATCCTGGGAATAAAAAAGATAAGTCCCTGGAGAAATTAAATTAGTTAAAATTAGGCTTAGCTATAGATGTAGAAATTATGACCTGAATCGGAGGAAAATAAAATTCAATAAGAGAAAAACATTTTTTTAGAATATATTTAAGATTTTTGAAATATCTTTAATATTGTGCAAAAAAAAAAAAAATAATATTTGCTCAGATTCAGAATATAATTTTAAAAAAAAATTCTTTTCCATAGTTTATTTTATGGAAAAATGTTTTTAAATATTTAAAAAATCTTTATTCTCCGAGAATAATCACTGTGTTTTATTAATCAAGAATTGTAAAGGTTAAGAAAATCTAGGAATATATTTACTTATTGCAATACCTTTTAGAAAGATCTTTAAAATGTATATAGGAGGTTCCTAATGTTTTTTATTTCTGTAATTTCAGATTTTTCACAATGGCAACCAGTGTTAAAGATATACTAGAAACGCCATTTTCCTCCTGAATTCATGGGTAGAAATTGAAAGTTGTGAATGGTGGTGAGCCTAAGACAGCACTCAATAATTTGGTTTGTATACATAAAGAGAAAAAAAGGGGAATATATTCGACATTTCTCGGCATCGCAGTATGAAACTGTAGAATGGTCAACAGGATGCGAGGTACTGTCTAAGTCAGTGGTCGGCAATCTTTTTTACCAGAGGGTCACTTTTCAAAAAAGATCTTTGTCAGTGAGTCAGTGTTTAACATTGAATATATTATAATATACAAACCCATCTAGAGTGTATTTTGCAGCCAAATTGGAAGATTTTCAAGAGAAATAAAAAATATTAAGATTTGAAGATTCAGCAAATTAGGTATTAAAAAACTAACAACACTATTCAAAAAAGCTTGAGAAAACTTTTTTTTTCAAGAACCCCAAAAAATGAGAACATACAAAGTCAAGAATCTGCTTAAAAGCAAATCATTTACTTTTAATGTTTTGTTTTTAAGCAATTCAAGCAGGTTCACCTTTTTTCATATATTTAAATTTAAAAAATGTTATTTTAAAAATTTTTCTACAGAGTGAGGACTTTAGAAAAATAAAAAAAACCCCATAAAATATCCAGGAGACCCAATTTATTAAACTCACATCAATTTATTTCAAAACATTCACAAAAACAGTTATTTTTTTTATCTTTTGTTTAGAAGCAGCAATGAATTATATTTTGAGCAAATATTTTTTTTTTTCTTAAAATCTTAAAGATAAAAAAATTACCCATGAAAACTATAAAAGATAAGTCCCTGGAGAAATTAAATTAGTTAAAATTATATTACATAGATTATATATAGTACATAGAGAGGGTTGACTTAGAAATTCATCAAGGGTAGGTTAATATAAAAATAATGTTAGCCACTTGAAAATCAACTTAGCGGTAGGCGAGGTCACTCTTATCAAATGTATTGGTCACAGAACTGCCGGAAACTATTGAAGATAGCATGCATTTTTCACCATTCAATAACATTAATATAGATTTCTTTTTAAACGACCTGCCTTGGCCTAATCTGGCTCGGCATGATTTTTTAAGCTTAATAACTCGGAAACCAGGAATCTAATGTAGATAGAAACATGGGGTTTTCACCAATCGATAGCCCATTATTTCAATATTTCTTATGTACTAGCTAGTGTACCCAGTATTTCCCAGGGAAAAAGTAACAATACTTAGGTCATGTAGTAAATTCTAACACAGAGCTTCTCAAAGTATGGATCACAACCCTTCAAATTGACTTTTGCGTTGATTATATGAAGAAAATTGAATCCAGTAGCCATATATTTTGGTGGTCATCAAGAAAAATGGAAGCTATATTGGATTTTCAAGTGGCTAATGTTAGTTTCTTAATAAGCTGCCTAAAAGTGAACCACATGCAAAATTGCATGCTTGTATCACAAAATGAACGATTTTGCAATTAGCTGCCCAACTTTAAGTAAAATTACCTAGTGCTTTTATTTTTAAAAATATGCATACAGTAAAATTCATTTATTTATTTTTCAATTCATACAATTTATAGAATATTAGAAATTCAGTTTATTTATGCATGGCAATTCATATTTGCAATTTGCACTCCGTACTATGTATAGAAATAGCCTGAATTTTGTATGTTTATTTTTGAGTAATACTTATGCCAGAGTAGTAGGTTCAGCATGGTAGTACAGAGCATACCCTGTGACAACAACCACCATACGCCACTGTTAGGTAGTGGTTACGAAGTGAAGTTTTAAATGGTATTTACTGTATATTTCAGTGGATAAGATGAAACAAAATATCACTTGATCGGTTCCATGACCCGCCCGGACCCCACACTACAATACATTTTTAAGCAACCACTAACTAGTATATTAAACATGGGTAAAGGTCAACATTCGTTACCCAAGTCGAAAAAACATAGAAAACACTTTTTTTTGCCAGTAAACTTTTGTGCTTTTAATTCTTTAGACCTTAACAACCTTCCTGAAATTGTTATATTTTAGGGAAAAAAAATGTGTTCAAGATTTCCAAGGTGGGTTCTATTTACAATGTAAATGCTATGGTAAACTCGTCCCTTACTTTCCGTCAGTTGTACTGAAGTGGGGCTTCGAAGCATGCCGTTACTTCCCTTATTTTCTTCGTAAACATTGCTAAGACAATCTTTGCAATAATGCACTTGAATGGCTAAAAGTGGCTAGATCTGTCAAGAAATTGCTAAAATTGGGTAGATTTCATTTACAGGTAGCTGTATACGCTCAAAAGACTCCTACAAAGGCTCCAAAAAGTATAGCGAGCCTTCGAAGTGTTCGGTTACTCCCCCTGTGAGGCTTTGATATTTTAATGACGATTTTCTTGCGCGTGTGTCCACCCGGGGAGGGGGTTCGAGCGCAGTTACCTGGAAATGCACCCGCCGTCCCAAAAGTTTAAGCGCTTTTGTCCAGTGGGGACTGAAGTATTGAGGTTCCCTAATTGAAAAAGAAATTTCTATAAATGCATATATTATTCTCATAATCATACCTAAATGTTTCAACTTACCTTTCAAATGGGAAATTCTATCGAGAAAGCGAAAAGACGAGGAGGTAATTTTGTAAAAAAAAATGTCTCTTTGTTCCGAATTTGGTCGGTTTGTTAGGATTTCTCAGTCAATTTC
>VCCN01005496.1:128696-151477 GCA_006491835.1 Architeuthis dux | reverse complement strand
CATCAATCATCCAAGTTGTCAACACTAGGCTCCAGGATTTTCAAACCAATCAGAGAGCAACATTTTGCGATATAAGCAAATGCTTTTACACCATCTTCAGAACCTTTATTGTCAGGCCAACATTGTATATCATGTGACCAGCCATTTCATTTCACTGGTTACTGTCCCCACTTCTAGCGACATGCTAAAGGTTTAACTTAGATACACACTAGTACAAGTGAGCGACCCAATAGGGACATAGACACATTGACTTACTTAAAACCCCTTACCGACGAATAGGCATATTGCTCATCCCGACCTAACATCGGGACATAACTTTAATTGTAGCTAGGAAACATTATATACAATCATTTATCCTCATGAAGTCAGATATTAATAATCACATACCATATATTTTCCTTCAACAGCACAAATAATCCCACTACACATGTAAGAAAAGTCACCACTGATATCGTGCGGTATGAAAAAGTCATAGAAAGAAACTTATTTTATTAAAAATATAACTTATTTCAGTACAAAATAAAGTTGAATATCATTTTATTAAAAGAATAGGAAAAAAATATGACCATATTTGACAAAGATAAATAATACTCACAATAACTATAATGAAATAATGTTGTTTTTGTTTGAAAGGGAGAAGTAATTTTTTATTTTTTATTTGTTTGTGTGTGTATGTGGATCAATGCACAGTTACCTCCCATCGTATGTTCTTGTAATAAAATCTCTGAAAGTTATCAATGAATTTTAATTCAAAATAGGAGGAAAATTTGGTTAAATTTTGGGGTGGCATCAGTGGCTGATGCATTCGCAGTTACCTCCCCGGCATTGAAGATATATATTCACACGACAATATCCTCGCAATATCTCCAAAGGTTTTCAATGAATTTTGAGTATGACGACTAAGACAATTGATGGATGATGGGACCGTCAATCTACAGCAGACGAAAGATCCTCCACCAACGGTGGAAAAGGCTGGTAACCATTCAGGGAAGCTTTGATACACCACTGCCTTGGCGTGCCAACATCAAAGAGGCCGTTGACACATTTTGTCTATAGACTTTGAACAGTATTCTTCTTTGATATAGGAACGTCTCTATTTAATCCAACTGTTAAGGGTAAAAAAAAAGGCCAGCTGTTAAGGGTCAAAAGAAAAAAGTGGTGTTGCAAAGGAAGGTTTATAGGAGTTATCTTCTTTTGATTGGTTTTAATTATAAAAAAGGGGTGTCTTAAGTATTAAGTTGAAATAAATATATTTTATCTTATTGTAAGAATCATGCAAAATCTGACAAAATTATGAAAGTTTCGGTCAATGAACCATAATATAAGGAGACATTTAATCTGATGCATGCTTCCCCTATTTGATGGGCATTTTTATTTTCCTGAAAACATACATTAAAAACATACCAGATGTATAATAATATAACTTTTCTTAAGGATTTTTTAAAAAACATACAATTTTAATTAAAAATATTAAATTCAAATATTATTGATATTTACATGTTTTATATCACATTTTTTAAAATTATATTTATTTATATATTTGAAAATTAAATTATTAAAAAATGATGTTGCAAAGGAAGGTTTATAGGAGTTATCTTCTTTTGATTGGTTTTAATTATAAAAAAAGGGTGTCTTAAGTATTAAGTTGAAATAAATATATTTTATCTTGAATTGTATGAGATACAGTTCAAGAGTCATAGCTAGGAACCAGATAATGCTAGACATGGGTCAGAAAAGGATTGTGCCTCTGCCACAATTCTACAAATTGGTAAATCCTGTTTCAGCTGTATCAGAACCAAAAGTACCTCCATCCCAGTTTTCTGTCAGCTTAGGAGATGATGCTTCACTAATCCAAGGGATCAGCTGTTTGAATTTAAGGCCACAAACAATCTATCCCAGTGAGTACTTTGGCTCTATTGCCCTTGTTCCATGAAAACACAGAGGCGATGATGTTGCATGCTATGAATGTGATTGTAATGGCCATCAAACATCTAAATCCCACACAAGCCCCTGTGACCATATCGAAATGTCTGCAATCGAAGCATCGAAACTCAGGATGAAGAGAAAATCTTGGTTATAATGGGTGGTCTGCACATTGAAATGAATTTTGACTGGCTTACTGTTAGTGGGTGGACAACAGCCCTTGTGCAAAGCAGAGGTAACTACATCTGGCCGAGCAGATGCCATATTCAAGTGTTCTCATATGACACGTTTTTTTGCTATGCCCATCAGGTCACTGCAGCAGCATTGAGCACTCTGGCATATGTGTCAGATGGCATATAAAGCATACATTGAAACTAATTCTGACAACCTAAGCTTTAGTGAGTGGTGTGAGCATGAAAGCAGCGAGCATCCACAATAAAAGTACTGGTCCACTACACTGGTCCACTACACTTGAGATCCAACACCTCATGCTTCAGTTTGTCTTCTCCATCAGAACGGGTGACTTTAAACTGTACGTTCAGGCTCTCCAGCAGATGGCTGTGTGGCTCTTTGCCCTGGATCACAACAACTATGCCAGGTGGTTGCCTGTGCATATATACATGACATGGTCAGATTAGAAATAGATCATCCATCACTTTACAAGGGGTTCACTGAGGGACATTTTGTTGTTCATAAATCATCCCAATATGTTCAGTTCAATTGCCATATCTCAGATGTGGGTCAGTTGATACAAGGGCGGAACGCTGCATTTTGTCAAAGCTATGAATCTACCATTCTCTGTCGAGGGTGTAAAAAGAGTTTCAGCCTCGTGCCCCATTTGTGCAGAGTGCAAACCTCGGTTTCATCGGCCAGGTATATCACATTTGGTCATGGCAACCGCACCATTCAAGAGACTCAGTGTTTACTATAAAGGACTTCTGTCATATTGCTCTCCTAGCAGATACTTATTAACTATAATAGATGAATTCTCGCGCTTTCCATTCACTTTTGCTTGTCCTGATATGTCGTCTCAAACAGTGATCGAATGTTTCACAAAGCTATTTGCTATCTTTGGTAGGCCCGCGTATATACATTCAGACAGAGGCACCTCCTTCATGTCGTCTAATGTGAGAAACATTTTGCATAGCCATGGAATTTCCACTAGCCAGACTACCTCTCCTTATAACCCTCAAGGCAATGGGTAATGTGAATGGTACAATGGAATAATATGGCAGGCAGTAACCATTGCACTCAAATCTCAATGCTTGCCTATAACTCAGTGGGAGCGTGTACTACAGGATTCATTCCACTCGGGGCGCATTCTACTCTCAACTGCTACTAATGCCACTCCACAAGAGTGACTATTTAATTTCCCTCGTCGATCTACGAGTGGGTGCTCTGTTCCAACGTGGTTGTCCTCAACTGGAACTGTTCTTCAGAGGCGTCATGTCAGACAATCGAAGTATGACCCTATTGTTGAAGAGACGAAACTCATTGAGGGTAATCCTCTTTATGCTCAGGTTTGTTTTCGTAATGGCAAAGAGACAACGATGTCACTCTGAGATCTAGCTCCAGCTCATTTACGAAACAGCTCGTCTGAAATTCAAGACCCAGTTTCAACTCCTGACAACCTGAATGCATCAGAGAAGTCCGACCAAAGCGAGGCACAAAACAAAGCCGAACCGAATACTCCAGTTGACGATTCCCCACTCGAGGGATTTGCATTGTCCCGATACTCAGACTCCATTATGCCGATCGAAGCGTGCACACAAATCACCTGGGTGTTTGAACTTATGAGTTTAGTAATGTATCATACAACACTAAAGACATTCCGCCACTATACAGTCCTCTTGCTTTTGCAAGCAATAATAACTGTTAAATTCAAAGGTTTTAAAAAATAAGAGAGAAAAACGTACAAGATATGGAAGAATAATTATTCTTTGTAGATACTATGTTTTAGATTCTTTTCTTAATTGCATGCTAACCTTTATCATTTATACCAGAAATACCAAGTATGGTTTTTTATTTATCGCTAAAACTAAATTGTTATATACTCATTTAAAGCCCACTTATCAAATAAAATAACCATACACTAAGACTCCAGAACAAATTATTAATAAAAATCGTATATTTACTGTTATGTTAGGCTAACACTAAAATAATACAAGGGAGATAAATACCTAGAATTATCTCCCTTGCCGCAATCTGTCATGTCTGATAGGAAAGTAAAATAATATTTGAATTTTTTTTTAAATCAATGTAATTTAATACGCAGTTTAAAAGATAACAATAAAAAATAACAATATAAATTACTGATGGAATTGAGTTTCCGGTCATGCGCCGTGCTAACGGAAAAAGGGGTGCACACACGTGGAGAAAAAGACCCAGTCATTATTCTCCGGGTGTGAGCAGTGAAAACAACGTTCCTGTCTTTGTCCTTTGTTTCATCTTTCTTTTCAGTGAGATTCCCACGAGCTGGGAGACACTACAGTGTACACAGTGAACCCTCATTATAACAGACCCCATTAAGCCAAATATCGGATAAAACGGAGCTGGGAGACACATTTACTTTTATTAAACTTACTAATTATCTTTTTTAAAATGACCAGATTTAACCACAATCCGAAAAGAAAGTAAAATAATATTTGATGTAATTTAATACGCAGTTTAAAAGATAACAATAAAAAATAACAATATAAATTACTTACATTTATTTACAGGTGTGTAACACTCAGCCAATATTACAGGAACTATAATACCGAAATTATAGTCACAAGTTAATCAATACAATAAGAAAGTAAATTATTATTTTAATTTTTTTTAATTCAGTGTAATTGAAGCAATGTAATCCAATATTTTAATTTGTTTTAAATCAGTGTAAAGAAATGATGTAATTTAATAAAATAAGAAACATTGTAATTTAATTACTCTTAAATAAAATTTAAATTAATCAAGAGTTTACTTTTATTATAATTTTGGGGGAAATTTATTGCTAAAAATCTCATGGAGAAACAACATATACAACAATTGATTGAACATTTTCCCAATGATACAAAACCATTCCTTTTAAATGCAAATAAACAATTTTATTGTGACTATAATTTCGGTATTATATTCTCTGTAATAATTGGCTGACTGTTAAACATATGTAAATAAATGTAAGTAATTTATATTGTTTTGTTTTAAACTGTACGTATTTATTAAAATAAACCAATAATAATTATAACAGCTGACATCACTGGCAGAGGCGTAAGAAGGGGGGCAGTCGCTTCCAGGTGCAAAATTTCCTCTAGCCTACAATGCCTGTTCATTAATAGTTGGATATAGTGCAGCTACACTGTCTTTGCCCCGAGGCACTGAGAAGCTTTGTCACGCCACTTGTCATGACCACTGGACAACAGGAGTTGGCATGCACTATTTTTAGAAGCACTTCCTGCTTGTCTAGACAGTTGACCTTGGGGTCAACTTCAGCGTCTCAAGTTAGCTGCGCTCTCAGTTAAAGTCATCAGTCAGAATCAACTTAGAATGAAGCTGGTCGTACCTATTTTGACATCTCCTAAATCAAGCATATCTAAATATCACCTAAATCTTCTAAATGCTAACCACACTCTATTCTATTTTTGCTCCCTATTGTCTCAACTACTAACCAGTACTAACACCACTCAATCCGTAAAACGTTTGTTTCGCTAGGAAATTTGTCAGTTTTGAAAAAAGTTAATTTTTTTAGGGAGGTTCTAATTAAAATGTAACTATAATACCAAAATGGACCCTTAATTTCTGACATTGGAACAGAAGGACAGCTTTGAAGTATTCAGTTACTTCCCTTGTGAAGGTTGTCAATGTGTGTGAGTTTGTGGTACATCTTCTGGATTTAAAACCCTGTTAAGACAATCTTCTTGCCACCATCAACCTAGACACATGACTGTGTTTTAAGTTTTTTGGCTTGTGAAGTGAGAATTATGTTGACAACCAATGTCAAGTAAGAGTTGTGTGAGTTGTGTTGACAACCAATGTTAGGTGAGAACTGTGTTGACAACCAATGTTAAGTGAGAGTTGTGTTGATGACCAATGTTGAGTGAGAGTTGTGTTGACAACCAGTGCCACTTTGTGTTACAAAGACTTGCATTAATTTACAAGTTATAGGTAACTTTCATGCTTGTATCACCAACTGAACGATTCTGCCTAAAAAGCACTCTATGTGCTCCACTATTATGAATTCCAACTTGGACGAAAAGCTACAGAAACTGCACAAAACATCAACCAAGCATTTGGCCAAGGATCGGTACATGTTTGTACCATTCACTGTTGGTTCAAGAGATTTCAGCAAGGAAATGAGAGTCTTAAAGATTATGAACGTCCAAGAAGGAAGCAATACTTTAATGATGAAACACAAATATTTTTAAGAATTTATTGACAATGAAACACTTTTTACAGAACGACTTTACAATTAGCAGCCCTACATAAATGACATTGTAAACCCGTTGGCAAAAGTGCATTCGATCACATGGAACTTACTTTGATTAAACATGTTTTTCATGCCATTACTTTCTGGACATTTTCATTCATTCTACACAAAAGTCACAACTAAGCCCTGACACACTTTTGGTTGTACCTAACGTGCCAACTGAAATAGGTTTTTACAATCCATTTTCCCATCATTTCCTAACTTCATTCTAAACACTACACAGAAACTGCAAATTTGTGATAATACAATATGGAATATGCTTGAGTTGTTTATTTTATTGTATTATACATATTTGTAAAATATAAAAAATATTAGATAATTTTCAATGCTACTCATATCTCTCCAGTATGTATTTATATATGTTCGACTAAATGTGACTTCGATGTGAAAGATGACCCACACTTCCCAAGAATATGGTTTCACTAAAGTATGTATTTGTGTATGTTCTACTAAATTGGATTCCCATGAAAAAGATGACCCACACGCTATACAAAAATATGGTTTCTCTTCAGTATGTGTTCGCTGATGACACCTTGGATTTGCCTTTTGTGAGAAGAGCCACACACTTCCCAAGAATATGGTGTCTCTCCAGTATGTGTTTGTATATGTTGTACTAAATGCGGCTTCAATATAAAAGATGAGCCACATACTTCACAAGATTATGGTTTCTCTCCAGTATGTACTTGTGTATGATATTCTAAATGTGACTTTGATGTAAAAGATGACCCACACACTACACAAGGATATGGTTTCTCTGCAGTATGTGTTCGCATATGGTGCACTAAATGTGACTTCAATACAAAAGATGAGTCACATACTTCACAAGAATATGGTTTCTCTCCAGTATGTTCCCGTGTATGATATACTAAATGTGACTTCGATGTAAAAACGGAACCACACACTTCACAAGTGTTTTTGCTTATGTAGCCTTAAACTTGACTTCTGTGAAAATGAAATGTCACATACTTCACAAGAATATAGTTTCTCTCCAGTATGTGTTTGCATGTTTGACCAAAATTGACTTCTGTGAAAATGAAGCCCCACACACTTCACAAGTATATGGTTTCTCTCCGGTATGTGTTCGCTTGTGCAGCCTCAAATTTGACTTATTTGAAAATGAAATGCCACATACTTCACAAGAATATGGTTTCTCTCCAGTATGTGTTCACATATGGATTACTAAAATTGACTTCAATGTAAAAAGTTTCTTTCCAGTATTTTTGTTCATATGTTGTGCTAAATATGATTTCTTTGAAAATGAAGATTCACACACTTTGCACTGGTTTTCTTTCTTTCCTGTGTGTGCATGTGTATTCTTCAACAAATTTGGCTTTCCTGAAACGGAAGATGCACATACTTCCCCAGGTAGTGTCCATGAATTTTCTGAACATGCAGACACACTCGCTTCATGAACATATAGCGTCTCTCCAGTGTCAGTTGGGGAGTGTCTGTTTAACATTGAATTAGTTGAAAATGTAGATCCACAAATTTCAGGTGAATATTTCTTTTCAGTCATTTTTCCAGGTTTTATCGTGTTCATTCATTCAAGTTTACAATGTTAAGAAATGATTTTCAGATTGGTAAAAGGCAATACTTTTTTATGTTGGAACATCTGTAAAGAAAAAAAAGATGAAAAATAATTTAAGAAATGATATAGGAACAGGACTAGATTAAGCTGTTGTGGGGCTTGTAGCATATGTTATAAAGGGGCCCAAATTTAAGAAAATACAAAGAAATATATTTCACCATTTCCTATACAGCCATATAATAAGGAAAATATGTCTGATATTTCAGTAATAGTATTACTTTGTTTTTGTTTTGATCTTTGTACAGCGGCTATTACTTCAGTTTGAAATAGCTTTGTGTTTATGTGTTGTATAAGTATCACATAGA
This sequence comes from Architeuthis dux, assembly GCA_006491835.1. Classification (NCBI taxonomy): domain Eukaryota; kingdom Metazoa; phylum Mollusca; class Cephalopoda; order Oegopsida; family Architeuthidae; genus Architeuthis; species Architeuthis dux. Next base: position 143,196 of record VCCN01005496.1, on the reverse strand, counting down.
TACCACACTGATATTAATTATTGGATTAAAATACTTAACCCAATTAAAGATGATAATTGGCTAAAATCATTAACCTTAAACACCCAGTCATTCATGAAATTTGAAGGCTAAATATTTCTAGAGTAATAGAGCAAATGCAGGATCACTGAATCAGAATGGATAGCTTGCAAGCATTATTAGCGTGGGACCCTTGAAATTGCAGGACCCATAGCAAATGCTACTTTTGCTACATAGTTAACTCGGCCCTGTACAGGAATTCAACAAGTGAATTGTGTTCACTCAGTTCCAGTTGATTTAACTCATGTATTAGGTTGTCGCACATGAAATAGCTGTTTATGAAAGGAAAATAAAAGCAAAGTAAACACGGTTTATTAATTGAAATAAGCTCCATTTGTTTCAATAACTTTCTTCCATCAGGATTCTTTATAGAAATTAGTCTCTTTCGAAGCTAAAAATAACCATAAATCGTAAAAGTTGCCATATTGCTAAAGTTAAATGGAAGTTAGCCGTTTTATGGCTAACCTTTTTAAAGGCCCCGGTTAAGGAAGGATAACCATAATAATATCATTCATATTTTTCAACTTACCTTTCAAATGAGAAATTCTATCGAGAAAGCAACCAAATTTTCCAAATGCTTTCTGAATTTGGTCGTTTTGTTAGGATTTCTCAGTTAATTTCACACAATTTCTGTATTGTTCGTTCAATAATGTTGAAGTTGAAAAGAATGACACAAAGAAAACACAATTAACAAACGATACAAACATCAAATCATTTTCGACAAAATCTTTCGTCTGATGACAGAATAACAAAGGAAATCGTTAAGCGGTGATGATAATCATTTCGTCCCTTTAAAAAGAAAAGGTGGTCGGAACGTTCTTATTGATTGTACGGGGAAAAAAGTCATGGTAATATTTATTATTGTTTCATGAATTAAATAAATTAAAATATTGATTATTTTATTAAACATTATACTTATTTTATTACTATAAATTAAAATATTGCTTGTTTTATTAATTAAATTTTTCCCGTAACTTTTTTCCTAGCCAGTTATGACTTTTTTTTTATTATTTCGTAACGAACGTACATTATGTCTCCCCCTCCCCCCGGTCACCATAGAAACTATGCTGACCGGGGGGGGGGCACCCAAAAAGATTTCCACCAAAAATATCCTGGCAAATATAAACTGAAACTTATTCACGATCATGCAGCATATTACTAATATTTCATTAAAGAAAATTAGTAGAAATAGTTTTTTATTTATTTTATTGGCACTAGTGATCGAGACAGGTCCTACCTCTTAAAAATAGTTGTCACATGATGCATGCAGAGTGATTTCCTTTGACGACTACACTGTAACCCAGATTTAATGCCCTTGGATATTGCGCTTATTTGAAACGACCCGTTAGGTGGCGCACGAGGGACAAAGGGTTCCCGCTACTACACCGAGAAGATACTGTAATCCCTGCTTCTTGTCAATAAACCTGTTGAAAACGCATATACTAGCTGTCCAACTCGTTTCAGTATAATTGTACAAAAGAGGACCCAAATTGGACTCGTTCCAAAAGTTCTTTTTTCTCTGCCGCCAGTGACATCAACTGTTGTATTATTATTATTATGGTTTTATTTCAATAAAAACAATATAGGTATGAACAAAATGCACGAAAATTACACCGTGAAATCGACACGTGAGAAATTTTTTTAAATCTGGAAAAAAATCAGCATATTAGTCGATTTTAATAAAATTCTCAATACTTATTTATTAAAAGGCGAATTTTTAAAAAAAATAATTTTCCATTGCAAATTTCTGAGAACAATTTTTTTCTCCATATGATTCCTACCCCACCTTTTATTAGTTTGATGATTTATCTATTTTATATAATGATGCTTTCGTTGATTTTTACGCATTGTACAGATATATCCCTGGAGATACTAATTATGTTTACCTTTTTAGAATAATATCCAGGAACTGCTGGAACGGAATTCTTACTTTGGGATTAAAAAATAGGAAAATTAAGTAAAATAATTTATCGATTTTTTCCTATATCTTATAAATTTTTTAAATGCATATTTTTTATTCTTTCTATGTCTTGGTTCGACTGAAACTTATATAATAAATATTATAACAAGAATAATTAAATATAGTGAAATGATGAAAAAATATTTACTGCATGTATTTTTAATATATTTTATTCTGTTTTTTGTTTATGTAAATTGCGATAACATGCCTTTTTTTGCACGGTGCAGCTGTCGTGTATTTTAATCTTGTTTATTTTTTCCACTTAAATATATGTGTACTGCATTGTCTACCATACATTTTTAAAAATCGGATGGTGCTTACACGCTTGAAATTCTGTTTCATTTTTGTACATTTTGTTCATACCTAAAACAATATAAATTACTTACATTTATTCATGGATTTTGTTTTAATACTTACTTACAGTTTAAAACAAAACAAGAAAAATCTTAAAAGGATAAAAGGTCACTGGCAGAAAATTGTTGAAATAGAGAGAGAGTGGAAATTAGTTCGTTTATTAAGACCGTTTTTTATTCAAACCATAAAATTCTTAAAAAACATTATATATTTTTAGTAATTAGGTGCCCAAGAACCTGTACAACAATTTTCATTCTAATCGATTCAGCAGTTCCAAAGTTCCTTTTTTTTTTGCATGTTGACATATGGTTATTTACATATAAAATGTAAACAAACAACGGATCGACCATAACTCATCATTTTTCAATTCCTGGGGTTTTGTCAACATTATAGCCAAATTTCAGCAAAATCGTTCAAGATTTGAGAAATATTTCCAATTGTATACAAAAACAAGGTTTTTGCTTATAAGATGGAAACAAACAATCGGATTGGCCATAACTACAAGCCTACATACAAAATTTCATTGAAATATATTAAGGAATAATGAAGTTTTCCAATTGAGAAAATGACACGATGACGATGTGACGACAACGACCACAGATACCCATAGCGAATGATAATACCCGTTTTTTCCCACCGGGGAAAACAATATAAATTACTTATACTTATTTATATGTATGTAACACTCAGCCGATTATTGCAGAGAATATAATACCGAAATTATAGTCACAAGGTAGTTAACCACAATCCAATAAGAAAATTAAAAAAAATTTTTCAAATCAATATAATTTTGTAACATTGTGGATTAAATTGATTTCATTATTGTTCCCTAGAAATTGAACTCTACAACCTTAACATTTAATACTAAGTCCAGTTCATGGTTTGGATAGAAACGTAACAATATAAATAATAGTGGCTCTAGTAATAGTGGCTCTAGTAATAGTTGCTATATGTTCATTTAAGCTAAGCATGTTGTCGGTTGCTGCAGCTAGTTATAAGATCTTTAATAGACAGGGTCAAAAGCCCAAGCAACTGCCTAACCTAACTTTTTAAAGCTGAAATTGGTACTTTGGGTCATGAGGATCAATTTAAGACCAGACAACAGTTCTAAAAATTACCAGAAGTCACAGGATTGATGACATCAAAATTGCCTAAATTTTCTTTAAAATGTTGACATCTTCGGTCATATAGGTCACAATCAGATACAAATTGCATATATAGATAGAGCAAAGTAAGATCTACCAAATGGCAATATTTTGAGAAATTACTGGAAGTCACATGATTGATAATGTCATAAAAAAGCATGTACATATATGTCACAATTAAATACAAATTGCATATCTAAATAGAGTGAAGTAAGACCTATCAAATGATGTATAGTTTGACAAAATATGGTAGAATTTCTATTTCTAGATTATGACGTAATCATTTATGTTTTTTATCATCAGTTTTGCTACATAAAGTTTTCTTTAGCATGAGGCACTTCACCAGCACAAATCAGTGTAGCACTGATTTGTGCTACTGGGAAAGACTTTGTAAACTGAACCATATGTCTCTCCAGATTGATTGATTGATTGTTTTGTTTAACGGCACATCGACCCTTGGTAGGTCATTTCGTGCCAAATTCAGTAGGGGGGGGAGATCCCAGGTACCCATGTCCCCATGTACCTAATGTGCCAACTGAAATAAGTTTTTACAATCCATTTCCCATCATTTCCTAACTTGATTCTAAACACTACACAGAAACTGCAAATTTGTGATAATATATTCCCCATAGTGTGAAATAATAAAATATGGAATTTTAGTGTATTATACATTTTTTTTTTAAATGTTCCTTTAGGAGGTTTTCAACATGAATCATGTGAAAATGCAAAGTAAAAGATAAAAAATATAATTAAAAGATTATATTAACACTTCCAATGCTACTCATGTATATTCTACTAAATGTGACTTCAATATGAAAGATGAGCCACACACTTCACAAGAATATGGTTTCTCCCTAGTATAAGTGCATAATAAAAGAAATGATTTGGTGTATTGATTTTTCTTCATTAGAAATTTAATCCTATATTGTGCGTAGCATCGACATTTTGCTATGCAGCCTAATATTTTCTTGTGTGCAGTCTGGCAGCCGCACAGATAGAGGTAACATTGGTTTTAATACTATCTACAAAGATCTTCATAGTAAACACTGAAAGTGTTAATCTTAACAGTGGTTTCACAAGTGAATTTTATATGCCAAACAACTAGAATATAAATGCAGACCAAAGAACATAACATGTCTTTGGCCAAATTATGTAGAAGTATACAGCCACAATCGATTACCATGGCACAGTGGTAGAGTGCTCGCCTCCAATTTGGTAGGTCGTGAGTTCAATCCACACCAAAGATTTGAAAGATGGTACTCAATGTGTCTCTCAGCATAAAGAGTAGGAGTGAGTCAGATTGTCTTGCCAGGCACACTCGTGAAAACATGGGCGCCCATACAACAAGGTGCAGGGGACTGAAAATCCCTGTACTGAGTTATGTGTCTATGGACTATATAGCCGCAAAGATATGAAGAGAACCTTTAATTTATAGAGTGTGAAAGCCTGTCTTTACAACCATAAATGCACAACATTATTCCTTTCCAGGGTGTGTTTTCATATGTTGCATCAAATCTAAGTTCTATGCAAAAGTGGCGATCCACATACTTCACAAGAATATAGTTTATAGTCAATGCATATCCTGATGTGAGTTGTTAGATTATCTGAAAATGGAAATCTCCACTTTTCATAATAATATAGTTTACATACATTCCACTAATTTTAATTTCAATGGAAAAGAAAATTCTCAAACTTTGCAAGGATATGGTTTCTCTCCAGCATGTGTTCACATCCATTGCACTAAATGGGACGTCAATTAAAAAGATGATCAACATACTGTATGTAGCACTGAATATGATTTTCGTGAAAATGAAGATCCACTCTTGGCAAGAATATAGTTGTTCACATATGTTGTGATTTTATTGTAAAAGATCACTTTTCACACTTCACAAGAATATAGTTACTCTCCAGTATGTGTTTGCATATGTTTCACTAAATTGGACTTCCATGTAAAAGATGACCCACACACTTCACAAGAATATGGTTTCTCTCCAGTATGTGTTCGCATATGATTCACTAAACCGGACTTCCATGTAAAAGATGAGCCACACACTTCACAAGAATATGGTTTCTCTCCAGTATGTGTTCGCAGATGCTTCCTCAAATTTGACTTCTGTGAAAAGGAAGCACCACACACTTCACAAGAATATTGTTTCTCTCCAGTATGAGTTCGCATATGTTCCACCAAATTGGACTTCAATGGAAAGGAAGATCCACACACTTTGCAAAGATATGGTTTCTCTCCAGTATGTGATCGTGTATGATATACTAAATGTGACTTTGATATAAAAGATGAGCCGCACACTTTACAAGAATATGGTTTCTCTCCGGTATGTATTCGTGTATGTTCTACTAAATTGGATTCCCATGAAAAAGATGACCCACACACTATACAAGAATATGGTTTCTCTCCAGTATGTGTTCGTTGATGCCGCCTCAAATTTGCCTTCTGTGAAAAGGAAGTGCCACACATTTCACAAGAATATGGTTTCTCTCCAGTATGTGTTCGCATATGCGCCACTAAATTGGACTCAAATGGAAAAGAAGATCCACACACTTCACAAGAACATGGTTTCTCTCCGGTATGTGCTCGTGTATGATATACTAAATGTGACTTTGATGTAAAAGATGAGCCACACACTTCACAAGAATATGGTTTCTCTCCAGTATGTGTTCGCATATGTTCTACTAAATGTGAACTGGATGTAAAAGATGACCCACACACAATACAAGAATATGGTTTCTCTCCAGTATGTGTTCGCTGATGCCGCCTCAAATTTGCCTTCTGTGAAAAGGAAGTGCCACACACTTCACAAGAATATGGTTTCTCTCCAGTGTGTGTTCGGATATGTATCACTAAATTGGACTTCAATGTAAAAGATGACCCACACACTTCACAAGAATAAGGTTTCTCTCCAGTATGTATTTTCACATGTACCAAATGTGATTTGGACGGTTTTTCTTTCTCTCCAGTGTGTGCATGAGTATGCTTCAACAAATTTGGCTTTCCTGAAAAGGAAGATGCACATACTTCTACAGTTTGTGTCCATGATTGCTCTGAAAATGTAGATCCACTCTCTTCACAAGCATATGATTTCTCTCCAGTGTCAGTTGGGGAGTGTTTTTTCAACATTGAATTAATTGAAAATGTAGATCCACTCTCTTCATAAGGAGATGGCTTTTCTCCAGTGTCAGTTGAAAATGTAGATCCACAAATTTCAGGTGAATATTTCTTTTCAGTCATTTTTTTAAAAAGTTTTCTCATGTGAAGTCACCAATAAAAATTCTCATTCATTCAAGTTTACAATGTTAAGAAATAATTTTCACATTGGCAATACTTTTTATGCTGGAACATCTGTAAAGAAAAAAAAAGATTTGATATAGGAACAGGGCTGGATTAAGTTGTTGCGGGGCCTGTAGCATATGTTATAAAGGGGCCCTAAATTAAGAAAATATGCATAAATATTAAAATACATACATTTTTTACTTGCTCAGTGAAAGCGCAAGGATAACTCGTCACACAATAACTGAGCACACAGACGAACAAAAACAAACTATGGAATTAAAACAATTCATTGAGATACAAAAATTACAATTATTTTAGTGAATTAATTTACTTCTGTAGTTTAATATAATAATTTGTAGTTTGCAAGAACAAACTATAAAACTGTTTACTTACTGTGTTTTCTTTTTGTTGCTACTCATCAACTTAGAAAAAACATCATAAGTTGGAATAATAATTGGTCCTCTCAAAGTTATAGAAAATTCATTTAATTATTGTTTAGTTCTTATTTGCTTTTATGTTCTCGTTTTCATTTATTTATTTGTTTGTTTGGTAATCTTTGGTTTGACATACATCAGAGGTGGCACGTGGGACCTGCAGACACCGGCAATTAGGTGGGGGGAGGCGCCTGAGATCTGGGGGTGCAATCAATCTGTCATTGGTACATTTTATTTTTGTGAGGGGCAGTCGGTCCTAGCGCAGAGACTGTGTACATAAACCTGTGGCTGTGTTTAAACAGAGGATCAAAAGGTCATACTGAGGATCAAAAAATATATAATCTTTTATTAAAAAGTATAATTAAACAACATATTCATCAGAAATTAACTCAATAATGAAATTAAAAGCCTGTCTATTGTTGTTTTATTAAAACGTCAGTTTGGTGGTACGTGGGATGCACTGTTTCTGTCGTACCTTGAAGACGAGTTCATGGTTTGCAATCTGATGAACAACAAGACATAAGATGAAAGGCAAAGACATTTATACAACAATAAAAAATTAAAATTTATTAAACGAATAGAACAAGATAGTTGAATATCGCTTGCATTCAGATATGAACATAAGTATTAAATATAGCTTTTAAATCAATTAACTTCTTTGAAGATTTTTTAAAAATTACATTCATATTATATTATATATTTTGACACACCGTAAATCCACAATATATTCTAACAAATATAACTAAAAAGTTGTTAAATAAAGCAGTACTTTGGTTTATAGTGTAGATTTTTAAAATATGAGTGTATATTTGGCACCAAAATTTTTCCGATCTGTTTCTTTATAAACGGAAGAAAAGATTCTTCTGTCAGATTTTTTTCAATTCTTCTTTTTAATGATATACTTTTTTCAAACTTTCCTCTCATTTCATCAACAAATACAAATGAAATGTTGATTGTTTTGTTTAACGGCACATCAACCCTTGGTGGGGCATTTAGTGCCGAATTCAGTAGGGGGAGGGGGGATCCCACATTCCCGTGACTAGAGACTTGAGGGGGGGAGGGAGAATCTTAAATCTCTGTCACTGAGACAGAGGCTGCGAGGACCAGGATTAAGGGGGGGAAGGGGTAGAGATCACAAAAGCTTCTCAGGACGAATCCTGAGCATGCTAATGGTGATATCCTGTGCAACTTTTCCCAGATATCTGGAGATACCCGAGCATGCCACAAGGAACCCTGAAGGGCCATGGTTCTCTGAACTTCGAGGCCATGGATGTTTTGAAGCACAAATACTAAACTTCGATACTTGGCGCGTTATCAGCTGCAGCCAAGATATCCTGAGCAACTTCTCCCAGGACGATACCCAAGCATGCCACAGGACCCCATACGGGCCGTGTTTCTCCGAGCTTCGAGGCCATGGCAGTTTCGAAGCACAGATACTACACTTTGATCTTAGCCAAAAGGCTGCAAAGTGATCCCCCAAATGAAATTTTGCAAACTGTGGATAATTTAACTCATGGGACAAAATTATGTTAAACACTGTTTTGTGATTTCCTCAGTTCTCAGTATATCGAAATATTTTATAGCATCTACCACTGACATAAAGAACAAAAGACAGTCTTTTAATTTCATTACTGTGTTAATTTCTGATAAATATGTTGTTTAATTATACCTTTTTTTTTAATGAAAAATTATATTTTTTTAATCCTCTGTATGACTTTTTGAGCACCGACATATGTACGCATATATGTACATCAAAACAAAGATTACCAAACAAACAAATGAATAAACGAAAATGAGAACATAAAAAACTAAACAATAATTAAATGAAATGTCTATAACTTTGAGAACACCATTTATTATTCCAACTTTTGTTGATAAGTAGCAACTTAATAAGAAAACAACGCTGTAAATAAATAGTTTTATAGTTTTTTTCCTGTATACTGTGAATGATCAAATTGAACTACAGAAGTAAATTAATTCACTAAAATAATTCAACTCAAAAAATAATTAAAATTTTTGTATCTGAATAAATTGTTTTAACGCATTTGATGCACCGAGTTATCCTTGCGCCTAGCGGTCATGTGTGGAGAAGTCAGTATTCAAATGTCAGCGCTAAGTAGATGTGTGTGGAGAAGTCGGTGAACCATGTATCACATAGATACGACACACATTACTGGTATGTAGGTAAAAGATATAGAAATTAAGAAATAATATGGGTAAAAGATATAGCAATTGAGATATAAACGTTTTTCTTGGAACTTTTACTGATGAATTTTCTAAAATTCGTGTGTGTATGTGAAATAATAAAGTAAAATTTCTTAATGTAATGTTTTTATGTAAGCATGAACATGAAAGGTATGTACATAAAACAAAAACTCTGGCAAAGTTTTTTACCTTTTCCCCTAAATTGGTCCCTTAGTTTGTGTCCAGCAGCATTCATGCTTGTTTTTTGAAAGTTTAGACCTTTTTAGTAATCACTGCCCAACAAAAGGCAAGATCGGTAACTTATTCATTGATCATACCTTTTTGCAATTTTTAATTGATCATCCCCAACACAGCATGCTGCCAAAATACATTGGTCGCATGACGAATTCTATAGAGTGACTAACAAGACCTGTTAACATTTAAGTTTACGAGGTCTGAACTTAAAAAGATTTAAAGGTGAATGTGAAGGGAGACTTTTTTACAAAATATATATATGTATGTGATAATTATAATGACATTTATTAGTTGAGAACCTATATTTGCCCGGCACCAGTGTGAGCGACTGCTAAACGAGCTGCCTAAATCGTAAATGTGAATAAAGAAACAAACTCCATGCGGGGGTCGAACCCGCGTCCATCCTGGAAGCTACCTTATACGCAGGTACTGCTCTAACCGACCAAGCTAACGAAGATCTCATGGTAGGCAGGAGTTTTTTAATCCTACATTTTGTTGGCCTCTCTTCTCGTATTTAGGCACGAATATAGTGTGGCTCTCAATGTCAACAGTATGAAATCAAATGATGGATAATTTTATATCCAACAGAATATTATAATTATAAATGTGATCACTGGCTCCAGGATAGTAAAACATTCAAATCTTTTTTCAAACTGGTCCTGATGACTGTAGCTATATCTATTATATTTACGTGGCAAGTAAAAGGATTTAATAAAAATGTGATCATTGGTTCCATGATAGTAAAATATTCAAAACTTTTTTCGAACTGGTCCTGATGATTATATTTATGTGGCAAGTAAAAGGATTTAATAAAAATGTGATCATTGGTTCCATGATAGTAAAACATTCAAATCTTTTTTCAAACTGGTCCTGATGACTGTAGCTATATCTATTATATTTACGTGGCAAGTAACTTCATTGACCAATGTCTCATTCTCTAAATAATTTTCCAGAACATTTTTACTTATTCTCTCATTTTCCATGTGTTTTCCTGTACTGGAAAATTGGTCAACTATTTTTCAGATTTTCCAGGACGAGTGGGAATCCAGATTAGCTATTCTCAATTTTTTTTTGTTTTTCGTTCGATGTGTAATTTTCTTTTCATGTTTTTTATTGCCTGTTTTAAATTATTTTGTATTTGCCATTTTGGAAGATTAATTGTAATATTTTTGTTAGAGTTTTCTCCCTTAATTTATCTTGAAAGAGTTATCTCCCTTGAAAAGGTTTTCTCCCTAAAACGTCCAACTTTACATTAAATTTCTATTTACGTCTGGCAGAAAAACATTAGAGATTTGCATTAAAGAGTTACTTTTCTCAATATCTGACGTACGTGGCGGACATCAAAAAGTATTACCTAATTTTCAACTTACCTTTCAAATGTAAGATTCTATCGAGAAAGCGAAAAGCCGTGGAGGTAATTTTGTATAGAAAACAATGTCTCTACTTTATGAATTTGGTCGTTTTGTTAGGATTTCTCAGTCAATTTCACACAATTTCTGTATTGTTCATTCAATAATGTTGAAGTTGAAAAGAATGACACAAAGAAAACACAATTAACAAACGATACAAACATCAAATTAATTTCGACAAAATATTTCGTCTGGTGATAAAATAACAAAGGAAATCGTTAGGCGGTGATGATAATCATTTCGTCCCTTAAAAAATTATGGTCCGATCGTTCTTCCCTATTGTACAAAAGTCACAGTAATATTTATTATTTTCTTAATGAATTAAATAAATTAAAATATTGCTTATTTTATTAAAAATATTACTTATTTTATTGCTATAATTTAAATAGATAAAAGTTTACTTGTTTTTAAAAAAAAGTCGGCAATGTTTGACTTGCAATAAAAGAAAATTTTAAAGTCTTATTTTTGTGATTTTCTTTTCACCCAGCGTAATCATAAAACAGTACCTGGCACACAAAAAATTATACTTGTGGATCTAGACTATATGAGAGGGCTAAAGGCGAAGAAAGAATACTGTGTTGATGAAGCTCATTTTCATAAATTCAGCAAGTAGACTGAAGCAAGTTTAACTGGCAAAGTTGGACGACTTAATCCTCAAAAATGGATCACATCATAAGGACTGATTTGAAGCTAACTTTTTTACTTCAGTACTAAGCTGGCACGGCAATGACTGTTTGACTTTTAGTAAAAAACGATTTTTTTTTTTTTTTATTAAATCATGTATTTGTAAAACATTTTAATTAATTTTTTACTGTTATTTACCCTCATCTTAATTTTTAGCAGTTTTTAAAAAAAATCACAATCTGTAAAATGCTTTACAATAAACGAATAATAATAGTGTAGCAGCCACTTTATTAAAATTAGTTAAATTACGAAAATATGGTTTCGAACATCGGGCTGGTTTATCACCACGATCAAACCAGCCTGAATGCTATGAAATCCGAAACGAAACATATTCCCCGTTTTTCGTGACGTCAGCAGCTCCCTATAAAACACTGTGCAACCTTGTCTCAGAGCTCATCCCCCCCCTAGCGTTTTTATCACACAGGGCTCAGCCCGTGTGTACTACACACGTAAATCTGTACTTTTCATTTTGGCATTTCTTAAAATGCTGTCCTTGTTTCTCAAATACGTAACTCTACTCTTTGGTCACTCCGGATATATTTCTTTTTGCCCAGGCTCAAATATATCCCCGGGGAGTACCATGACCAGAGATCTCTTTTATAGTTTCGACACATAGGTTAGAGGCTAAATGCCTTAAAATATTCTTCCTGATAAGAAACTCCTGTCTACACCGATTTAGTTTCCTTTCTGTCATTTACCCTTTTTTCTAAACTGCCTTTCTTGTCTTGATCGCGAATTATCCAGGTTCTATTATAACCATTAACTTCCGAGTTCGACTATAACCTATTCTGTATCAAGACAAATCAATTTCGGTACATAAAATTACAAGTGACAGAAATACCTCTTTATCTTTATTCTTTATTCGTGCGATTTCTCTTTAAACCGTTCTATATGGTTTTTTTTAACTTTCCCCCTAAATTGGTTCCTTAGTTTGTGTCCGGCAGCATTCATGCTTGTTTTCTTTTGAAAATTTGGACCTTTTTAGTGATCACAGCCCAACAAAAGGCAAAATCGGTAACTTATTCATTGATCATACCTTTTTGCAATTTTTAATTGATCATCCTCAACACAGCATGCCGCCAAAATACATTGGTGGCATGACGAATTCTATAGAGTGACTAACAAGACCTGTTAACATTTAAGTTTATGAGGTCTGAACTTAAAAAGATTTAAAAGTGAATCCTAAGGAGTCAAAAGTGAAGGGAGACTTTTTTCCCATTTAAGGGGTCAAAAGCGAAGGGGAACTTTTTTACAAAATATATATATGTATGTGATAATTATAATGACATGTATTAGTTGAGAACCTATATTTGCCCGGCGCCGGTGTGAGCGACTGCTAAATGAGCTTCCTAAATCGTAAATGTGAATAAAGGAACGAACTCCGTGCGGGGATTGAACCCATGTCCATCCTGGAAGCTACCTTATACGCAGGTACTGCTCTAACCGACTGAGCTAACGGAGATCTCATGGTAGGCAGGAGATTTTTTTAATCCTACATTTTGTTGGCCTCTCTACTCTCACGTTCCTATTTAGGCACGAATATAATGTGGCTCTCGATGTCGACAGTATGAAATCAAATGATGGATAATTTTATATCCGACAGAATATTATAATTATAATGACATTTATTAGTTGAGAACCTATATTTAAAATGTTTGCTCCGTTTCTTTTGCCATCACTCTAATTATTTTCCCATATGATGTACCGAAATGGTAGGTAACGATATGTAAAAAAATCAAAACCGAAACTGCTGGAAATTCTTTTTCAATTAATATTTATATTGTTTTGGGCTGTGATTTAATTGGGAGTTATTGATTTGCTATGATTATCATGATTCCGGTTCAAGAGGAGACAACACAGCTGTAATAATCTCACAGTTAGCCATCTGGTTTTACTCACCTACTCCTCCTGCTTCAGTTAGTAGGAGATTTATTGTTGACAGATTTATCTTTTGCGATAAGTCACAGGCGCTGGCAGATATTTGACCTCCCAACGTGAAAAGGGGTATTTATGTAGTTTTTGCGTGTAAAATCGTAATTATTCTGTTAAGTATTTTTCAGTAATGATGAAATTAAGTATTTCTAATTTTAAAAAACATCGGAAGGATACTTTATTTTTTATTTATTTTTTATTTATTTTTTACATTACATACTTCGAATTTTTTTTAAAATTTTCAAAAAGGTCAACAAAAGGTCAACAAAAGTCAACTGAGCTAATGGCTTAAGATCGAAAGAACAAATCATTTTATTTAAAAAATACATATTCTTTGCATACGACATTACCGTGGTCAGCCCCTCCTACTATTATATGTACTCTTCATTTTTTCTCTCATAATATTTATTGGCATCTGGTTTTAACAGGAAGTATATTTTGTGTATAATTGTTCCAAAGAAAAATATTACCTATTAAATCTATAGATGTTACTAGACATGGGATTTATTTTTTTTATATTTCAAAATAAGAGCAAGTCGAATGCATGGGCTTGTATGTATCTCTTATTTCCGGTGTATGTAGGTCGTATGTCTACTAGCAACAAAAAAAGAAGAAGAAAAAGGAAACGAAACGAAGAGAGAAGGTGTGTGGAGGGGGAATAAGATATCAGAAATTAAGACAAGGGTTAAGCGTATACTATATATTCGTCATTCTGGTGTTAATAATCTGATATAATAAAAGAGATTTTGTAGGTGAAAGTTAAATGTAAGTTTGCGAGTGTTAAAAAAATAAATAAATAA
>VCCN01005496.1:97162-125687 GCA_006491835.1 Architeuthis dux | reverse complement strand
CTGAGAAATCCTAACAAACCGACCAAATTCAGAAAGCATTTGGAAAACAGAGACAGTTTTTTATGAAATTACTTCGGCTACGTTTTTGACATTTTCTTGTTGGCTTTCTCGATAGAATTTCCCATTTGAAAGGTAAGTTGAATAATATTGAATATTCCTCTATTTGTTAAAATGGGAGAAAAGCGGGTACAATTAGAGGAGAAATGGACCCCAAATTGATTCAATTGAAAAATGGAACAGATTTTGTCACGTCACATTTAAAAATGAATCGTGACGTCACGTTTAATTTTTTAATTTTTAAATACTGAATTATTGTACGGATTTTGTTTTTTACACAAAATAAATAAACACGTAATTTTATTTATGCGCCATTTTTAACACCGGGTGTGCGCGGTTGGGAAATTTTCACACTTCCATTACGTCTCAGTGCCTTTTTTTTTTTTAAATCCTGAACTTTTCTGTTTTTCAAAACTGGCGCATAAATAAAACAAAGAAATAAGAGAATTTATGAAAAAAAATCTGGTTCCCACTTGTCCATGGGAACTTACGAAATATTAGGTGATTTGATATGGAATGACCCTTATATATTAATAGAACTGCAGTAGTGTTGAAACATTTTTTGCTATAAAACATTGATTCGTTTGAGGCCACTTAAAAAATGAGACTTTTGCTCCATTTTTCAATACTGAATTCGATTGTTCATGAACCAAAGATAGATAAGAAAAACAAAGAACTTTTTATGCAACGTCAAATATTCAGGGGGGGGCGGCAAACGGGCATTTGCCCCCCCCCCCCAGTTGAAACCTTGTAGTCAGTAAATGATAATGGTGAAGTACAATTGTTTTATGTAAGTCCAAATTAATGTTCGCATATAAGAAGACTATTATTATTTGCTAAGGCTCACTCCATTGTGTCACACAACGGCCAGGTCATGCGTGTCCGTCAATGATCAAGTGTACCTGTTGTATAGCCATCTTGGTCCGCAGGATGAAAATGAAGACTCGAAACTTGTTTATAAAAATATGATGATATATTTTGATTCCAAAAGATACATTGTGTCGTGGCAGAGAAGGAAGAGTGGGAGAGAGACAATGAGAGCCGACAGACTGTTCTCAACAGGGAAACTGGCCTTGTGTCTTCCCCCAGCCTAGGTGGTCTGCCTCTCTGGGAGCGTCCTGTGTGGCGCTTTTATCGGGCTTGAACACCCATACTGATCTTCCAGCCACCACCTGCAAGTTCGGTCAACATCCTGTTTATTACCCCTGAACACCGGATGTGTCTTCTGGTCCACAACACCTTGCAGCCGGTATCCTGTCCACAACTTTCAACTCCTGTGGGGGTCAAATCTGTGACCTCTGCCCACGGCCCCCCACGGCCGCCCAAATATCCAACATTCATCACCATCCCATTTTACAAACTATACACCTGTGAATACTTTTACAGCATCTCTCTCCCTCTCTGACTCTCCACAAGAGAAAAAAAACCACAAAGAACAACAATCCGCACCCGTGATCAATATGTCACAAAAATAAAATTGGGGTCGGAAAAAAAATTGGTCAAACAAAAATCGGTACAGACAAGAAGATCCATGTTTGTTTAGTCCTTTTCAACTTCCGTCCCCTTTTTTTTCAACAGGGATATCATTTTTTCATTTTTTTTTATATCACTTTCTTTCATCCTAAACTTATTTTTAAACCATTCTTTCTTCCACAATTTAAGTATATCTGTAAATTTGCTACTACAAAGCGCAAGACCTCTCTCTGTGCCCATGCTAAAAAAAACTCCAAGATTTTCTTCCATGATCCATATCCTCACAGGGCTTTCCTTTTGTCCTAAAATCCAATTTTATTCTTTTTAGGCTCTCCTCGCCTCAACACCAAATAACATCTTATGTCCACAGACAGGTAGTTCATACTAGAATCTACAAGTGACTGAATTTGCTCCCCACATTTTTGGGATCTCTCAGACTTCATTTGCCCAAATTCTATTTCATGCTGGCACATGACTTTAATCCATAAGCGAGATTGCGCTCCCAGTATTTGACTGAACACCGGAAATTTTGCAAAAATTCCACTACAGATATTAGCACAAAAAAACAAACTTGCCCCTGTCACAAACAAACACATCATATCACTCACTAATTTCCCAATTTCATTACTTTTATGAATTTATAATTTTCTCAGGATTTTATTTTATTTCTCTTAATGTCGGTTTCTACAATTTTATTTTAATTCAACTTATCTCTTCATACCAACTTTCAATATTCACATATAACTCAAATATGTATTTATTTTTAAATCACCTTTAATTTAGAAACTCTCATTTATGAGTTGTTTTTCTTTTTCCAATACTTCTCAGACTAGCACATTTCACTATCCGCGCCTCTGAAATGCAAACTGCACTGCAAAACCAGATTAACAATATAGTAATTTCATTTAACTTTATTCATAAAAAGGAAAATTCTCTTCCAATAGTGCGTTGCTCTAGACAAGTGACCCCTCAGGTCAATGTCGTCCCAACATTCCTTTCACTTCATAACAATCTCACATTCCTATGCTCATACTGAAAGCCTTGAACATACATATGTTTCATACACACCACCATAAAGTACAAATGTTTTAACTATATGTGATAAATCAAATCTTTTTCCCTTCTTTTTTCAATTGAATTATCTTAAGGACAGATTTCTTATCTTTTTTTTCTTCAAACCCTTTTTTTTTTTCTTTTTTTTTTCATATTAAAATATATCTATCCCACTTGTCTTGTATTTATAATCTAGTGAACTTAATTTCATTTGCTTTCTGCTAAGTCTAAAAAAAAAATGTATGATCTCACATACTCATATTTATATACAGAATTCCCCAAAGCAGTTTTATACATTCATCAGCAAAAATTGTACTTCCAACAATATTTTACAGTACAAAATGACAATTATAAGTGTCATAAAAAACAGTTTGCAAAACACAACATTATTGACGATAGTGACGACTAGAAAGACAGTTGGCAGCACGGAAAGACAGCAAACGGGGCAAGCTGGGTTAGCACACCAAAATTATGAGTATCCATACCACAAAACATCCCCAGGGGATCCCGAGTGGGGGAGAGAATGAGATCCCCATAAGGACGCAAAGGAAATGACCGCTAACGCCCAAGTGGATCAAGTGGCCCCCAGCTCACAACAAGGGTGAATGGCAGGAGTTTGATGAAGTCGTATGTCAGACAATTCGGTCAGCAGCCAGAGGTGACATAGATAGCAACGACAACCATAATCGTAAGCTGGTGTCAGAAAGGTTCAGCTACACCAATCCAAGGCAGCCCAAGGAGCCCTACAACACGAACCGTAAGGCAAACAAAATAAAGGAACTAAGGAAGGAATTGAGGTCCCTAAAGAAACAATTGAAAATAGCCAGCATGGAGGAACACGAACCTCTAGCTGAACTCCAGTGCATATTGAGGGGAAAACTAAAAACCATCCGCAGAGCAGAGTGGCATAGAAGGAGAAGAAAGGAGAGGACAAAGAAGTGAGTCTATTTCATCTCAGACCCAGTTGGCTTCTCAAGGACTATGCTTGGTGATAAACGGAGTGGCCAGTTACACTGTACACAAGAAGAAATCAACATCTTTCTTCTCAACACTCTGAAAGACCCAGCAAAAAATGAGCTCCTGTTAAAACAAGATCCACCATCGATACAGTTTGATATGAGGCTTCCCACCTGGAAGGAGGTACAGGAAGTTGTCAAAGCATCATGATCAGCGGAGTTCCATATATCATATACAAGCATTGTCCAGGACTCCTACAAATGCTTTGGAAGATCCTAAGAGTAATCTGGTGGAGGGGCAAAGTCGCCAATCAATGGAGATGCGCTGAAGGTGTCTGGATTCTGAAGGAAGAGAATTCCGAAATGATAGATCAATTCAGAATCATATCGCTACTTGACACCGAGGGCAAGATCTTCTTCGGTATAATATTGAGGTGCCTATCAAAGTTCCTTTTGGGCAACAATTACATAGACACATCGATCCAGAAGGGTGGGATCACCGGAATGCCAGGTTGCTTGGAACACAGCTACTGAGGGAAGCAAAGGAGAACAAGGGTGACCTGGTAGTCCTGTGGTTGGATTTCGCCAACGCTTATGGTTCAATTCCTCACAAGCTAGTAGAAGAGGCTTTGAAAAGGCACTGTCCCCAGCGTAATAAGCGACTTCATTCTGGACTACTATAAAAACTTCCAGATGAGAGTTGCCTCTGGATCCACCAAATCCGACTGGCATAGACTGGAGAGAGGGATAATCACTGGGTGTACACTCTCTGCTGCCCTCTTCACCTTGGCCATGAACATGTTGGTAAAGGTGGCAGAGGTGGAGTGCCGAGGTCCCGTGTTGAGGTCTGGCGTTCGTCAACCACCAAAATTGTGTGTACATGGACAACCTAACTGTAACAACACCATCAGTCCCTGGTAGTAGATGGCTAATAAGAGGACTCGAGAAGCTTATGACATGGGCCAGGATGAGCTTCAAGACAACTAAATCGAGGTCTCTAGTGATAAAAGAGGGCAAAGTCATCGAAAAGTTCCGTTTACTATCTCTGGGACATTAATCCCAACTCTAAAATAGAAACCTGTCAAAAGCTTGGGCAAAATCTTTGACAGTATCATGAAAGACAACGCTATTATCCGGCAAACGATCAGCGACCTGGAAGGGTGGCTGACTAAGATCAACAAATCGGGGTAACCAGGACGATTCAAAGCTTGGATTTACCAGCACGCCTTGCTACCGTGAATATTATCGTCCCTACTCCTATACAAAGTCCCAATAACAAGTGTTGGAGCGTAAGTTCTGCGGAGAGACCTCCGAAGATGGCAGGGCTTGCCAAAGAGCCTAAGTAGTGCAGCTTTATACGGTACCACAAACGCATTACAACTTCCTTTCAGCAGTTTCAAAGAAGAGTTTATAGTATCAAGAACAAGGGAGGCCCTGCAATACAGCGAATCCAGGGACCCCAAAGTGGCAATAGCAGGGATAGAGATTCGAACTGGAAGGAAGTGGAGTGCTACCAGGGAACTGAATGTGGCGGAGGAAAGACTAAGGCAGAAGGCGCTAGTAGGGACAGTAGCAAACGGTCATGCAGGCCTAGGCTACTTTCCAAGTCCCCAAATAAGCAAGGCAAAGGGCAGGGAGAGGTGCCAACTCATTAAGGAAGAAGTACAAGCGGTTGCTGAAGAAGAATGTATGTGCAAAATGGTCGGGTTAAGCCTGCAGGGAGTGTGGACGAGGTGGGAGGGCATCGAACGACGAAGAGTCACCTGGTCAGAGACCGATTCCTTGTCCAGGCAGTGTATGACATCCTCCCAAGACCGGCAAACCTCCATACATGGGGAAAGAGTGATATCCCCTCATGCCCACTGTGCGCTGGAAAAGGCTCATTACAGCACCTCCTTAGTAGCTGTCCAAAAGCCTTGGGCGACGGTCGGTACAGATGGCGCCACGGCCAAGTGCTCAAGGCAATTGTAGACGCAACTGTTATGGCCATACATACCAGCATATACCAACCAGATCAAATTCATCAGAACAGGAGGAGAGAAACAGACAATAAAAAGAGGAAAAATAAGCCTGCTTTCTTCTGCACCCGATTGGCAATTAAGAGCAGACCTAGGCACACAGCTAAAGTTCCCTGAACATATTACAGAAACATCACTCCGCCTAGACTTGTTAATATTATTCAACAGTACCAAGCAGTTGATTATGTGGAAACTGACTGTGTCTTGGGAAGAATTTATGGCATTTTCCAACGAAAGAAAGTGTGTCAAATGCCAACAGCTAGTACCAAAGAAATGGATCGAGAACGTATTACAAACCAATCAGGATGGGATGCAGAGGTTTTGCGGGGCAATCCCTATGCAAGGCACTTGCAAAGATTGGCGTTGTGGGGTCTGCAAAGAGGAGGGCATTGAAAAACATCATAGATGCAGCTGAAAGCTCGTCTAGATGGATCTGGTTGAAAAGATCACAACTTTGGGTAAAATCAAACTAAAAAAAACAAGGCGAGCCATTAATATTAAGGCAGAAACACCTTGCCAGGAAAAAGAATAAGGCGAGCCATCGACAAAAAATATTTAATATTAAGGCAGAAACATCTTGCCAGTAAAAAATAAAAGGCGCAACAAAATAAACACCTGCGGCAAAGAAATTACGAGTCCCTCAGCTGATTGAAGCTGGGTTATTTACTCTAACAAGCTGGTCAGCTCATTTATTAGGAAGAGGGGCGATGCGTTGGGCCAGTGAAGCAATTTCATTGGCTGTCGCACAACCACACTGCCATTATAAAAAGGCTGCCACTCAAAAAAAACCAACAAAATAATATCTGTCATTCTAAATATGACAGTCACAGTAGCTTATCGCGACTGAGATGAGGGCCTGCTTCTGATCAGTTCAGGCAGGGTTACCTGGTTGAGAGGATATGATGTTGAGAAACCCGAAACCCCGATGAAACCAGGAAAACAACATCACTGAAGACTCATCTCGGGGCATCTAAGAGATGTATTTTTCTAATTGAATAAAAAGAAATTTTACAATTATCCCCAACAAAACAAAAATAGACAATTCTGAAAATTGCAAGGTCTCATTGAAAAACATATACATCAACACAACAGAGGCATTTCTCTCTGCTTCAACATAATGATACAGTGGAAAATGATCAAAACACATCGGCATAAATCCATCTTATGCTTAAATTCTGAGACTTAAAACCTGCCCATCTCCTGACAAATTCTGGGACTTCAGACCTTTTTCATTTATTCGGTCCCACCGATAAGGATTTGATTCTTTCAAACCGATATCTGTCGACGCCCCTACAAATGACTCTTTTCAGGTGTGGGGCAATTTCTCCACCCGGTAACCACAGCAAACTCCATTGAGTCTGGTGCCATGATTTTTTTCATCAAATCATGGTCAGCATTCACTATGCTGAGCCCAAACAAAGGCACCTATAAAAAAAACACATTTTCCATCAATTAATACAAAACAATCTGCAGACCTTGCTTTTTTTCTTTCTTAGGGATCTCTTCCACTGATAAATAATAAAATGGTAAAATCTCTACAAGACTAACTTTGTTGTTATAAAAGATTTGCTGTTTAAAGCGAGAAAGTCTGAAAAATATAAAAGAAAAAGGATGTTCATCATCATTTTTCTAAATTTCATTTTAACTTCAACTTTTTTGTTTTCAACATTCCTATAATTTGTAAGCTCTGATATTTAATTTTCAAGAAAGAGTAGAAAAGAGGAGTGAGAGACACCAGGACTAGCTGTCCAAGGCAGCCCCACTGCTTCCTCCACAGGCAATATGTACAAAAATGGAAATCGAACTCAGTATTTCCAGAGCCACATAGCCTTTTTGATGTAAAGTCTAAAAATATGAGATAGATGCAACTTACAGGGTTTAAAAGAGAAACACAGTAGCAGCTAAACTTTGTTTGATATTGTTTGACAACTCAAAATTCAACAGTATTGTAGATGAGGACTTCAACCTTTGACAGCTGAGTTGATAGTAGATTTTTGTAGTAACACACTTCTTACAGTACAAATTCCCAGAGAGTCGCTATGAGTAAATTCAAATAAAAATAACATAATAAAACTACATTAATTACTAACATGTTAATACATTTTCAACAACCTATCATTTTTTTAACAATACTACAGTTTTACTTAGCAAAAAAACAAGTGCATGAAATATCAAAAACAGAGAAGACATTTATAATAATTGAAGTAAAAAAAGAAAGAAAAAAATATTCATTTTGTTATTTCATTAGAATGTTCCCCTCTTTCTTTGTGTGTGAGTTTTGTGCATATATCTATTATTATTTTTTTTTTCAAATTGTGAAAGCATGTCTTTTGATTTTTTTTTTTTTGACTCTCTTCTTTTTTTCATTCTTTTTTTCTTGTTTTTTTTCATTCCCTTTTTTAATTCTTTCTCATTCATTTTTCTTATATCAATCAACAGGCATAAAACAAAAAGAGTCTTCAAAACATACCGTAATTGTCCTTTTTTTCAAATTAATTCTTTCTTTTGTCTGTTTTTTCGTAGTTGTGGCCAACTTGTGTATATCATTCATGTGTATGTATATATATATATATATGTGTGATAATTATAATGACACTTATCATTATAATTATCATATTCTGTCGATTGGATATACAATTATCCATAATTTGATTTCATACTGTCGACATAAGAGAGCCGCACTATATTCGTGCCTAAAATCAGAACGTGTGAATGGAGAGGCCAACCAAGTGTAGGATAAAAGACTCCTGTCTATCATGTGATCTTCGTCAGTTCAGTGGTAGAACAGCACCGCGTATAGGTGGCTTCCAAGGTGGACGCGGGTTCGATCCCCACACGAAGTTCGTTTCTTTATTCACATTTACGATTTGGGATGCTCGTTTAGTAGTCGCTCACACCGACTCCGGGCAAATATAGGCTCTCACTAATAAGTGTCATTATAATTATCATATTCTGTCGATTGGATATACAATTATCCATAATTTGATTTCATATATATGTGTATATATATATATATACCCTGGAATGTGGATCGGCTAGTGATTTGTTTTTTCTTTTTCTTTGGGACCCTCATATTATGTGTCCGTGGCATATTTCTTTGAATGTGACTGGATGTCTAATGGATGGTTTTGTTGGTGTCGTAATCGTCTAGTGGATTTATTTTTTCCGGTCCCTTTGTGTTGATGGAAGTCAGGTTCTTTCAAAATACGTCTTGTGGGCATATCACGCCACCAAATTGAATTATGTTGTATAGCCCTCTTGGTCCACAGGAGGAAAATCCTGGACTCAATAAATGATATTGGTGCATAACAATTGTTTTATGTAATCCCAAATTAATGTTCCCATATAATGAAGACTATTATTATTTGCTAGGGCTCACTCCATTATGTCACCCAATGGTCAGGTCATGCGTCTCCATCAACGGTCAAGTGTACCTGTTGTATAGCCATCTTGGTCCGCAGGAGGAAAAGGAAGACTCGGAACTTGTTTATAAAAATATGAGGATATATCTTTATTTCAAAAGATACATTGAAGAGTGGGAGAGAGACAATGAGAGCCGACAGACTGTTCTGAACAAGGGAACTGACCTTGTGTCTTCCCCCAGCCTAGGTGGTCTGTCTCTCTGGCTTTTTCGAGGGCCTCTGTGTCGCTTTTATCAGTCTCGAATGCCCACGCTGATTTTCCAGCCACCACCTGCAAGTTTGGTCAACATCCTGTTTATGACCCCTGAACACTGGATGTGTCCTCCGGCAGCCGACATCCTGTCCACAACTTTCAACACCTGGGGGTCAAATCTGTGACCTAAATATCCAACATACCATCTGACATCTAGATAATACAGTGGATTGTTCTTGCTTACTCTACAAATGGTGGTCGGAATGCCTATCAGGTAACCTGGTTGACACTATTCCGAATATACTATTTGGCCAGTGGCCCCCGGAAATATGTTTTTGCCCCCTCCCTGGAATATATGCCCCCCCTCCCCACACAGACACAACAAAAGTGGCAGTGGACACCCATGTTAGCATACTGGATGAAAATGAGGCCATGGGCCAGATTGGTCCCGCACACACTAGTGTTTACCAACCCCCGCTCTCTTTGGGTAAAGTCAGTTTTAACCCCTAATAACTCAATGTGACACCAGTGTCACATACAATTTAATTGATCTGTACAGTGTCTTATAAAATTTATTTTATCCTTGATTTTAATTCATGAAGTATACTAAGTGGTATCTAATGAACATCCTGGTGCAGTCACGTGACTGTGTCTCAATTTGCCTACCCAGAATCCCACATAATGAGTTCTTATGGGTTTTAAAGTATGAAACAAATTTTGCATACCAAATACAGTATTACCTCCCTTATATTTCCTTACCCAGCCTCATATTCTAATCATTTAAAAAACAAATAAGACTTAGAATTTGTGAAATAAAAACAGATTAGACTAACCGCGTTTGGATTTGAAAAGTCTTGCCTCAGAAATAACATGAAAGATAGCATCCAAAATCTGACTGATTTGGTTTTGTTTTTGAATTACCTCCCTTATATTTCCTTACCTAAACTTATATTCTGTCCGCATATTTTTTCCCATGAATAAAAAATGACTTTGAATTTGTAAAATAAAAAAATTGGACTTATTTGAATTATATTGACATTGAGAAATTTTGTAATGTGATAATTTATTTTGGATTAAAAGAATATCAAATTTTTAGGAATGAAAGAGGATAGATTGAAGTATAATTCAGCAAAATTTGAACCATTTTTTCAACTGACTACGTTACTTTTCATGCATTCAAAAACACACATAATTTGGGGGTTTTACTGTAATGTTTTGATCTAAATATAAAAAATACTCTTTTTGGGAAGTGGGTTGGACTGAGAACTGATATTATTTATCGAACCAAGAACTTTTCAACACACCCTACCCCGATATGCATTAAAAAATCATAACTCCACAAGGAAACTCAGCAATAACACCAAATTTTTGCCGGATCATCTTCAAATATATGAAAATAAGAACATGGTGATTAACTGCCCACATGGTCATATGCAATTTTGAGGACATTAAAAAATCTAGCACATTTCAAACAATCATTCTGACACTCCTATAACAGTAATAAATATGGTTACTACATACACATGACTTAATATGTTATGATTAACAGGAAAAACTATGAGCACCTTATCTAGCATACTGTTTGAGTGAGAAGCTTTTTACGTTTTAGATTTTCTGCCATTTTCAAAGCTCATAGGAGGGAAAGTGCATAAGATACATTTTTGAATTCTACAGAAAGAATTAGCCCTAGTCACAAAGTTTCAAAGCTGTACATGTCATATCAAAGGAGCTATGAATTTGTAAGAAAAGGTTTGTTCGGCAAAATGCATAAAATTGAGTTTAATTTCAAAATCATTAGAGATACAGACCTAAAATTTTGGATTTCTCCATAAGTTTGGTATAGGAGCACCTTTGATTTGTTTCAGGGGAATTCGAGAGGGTGACCATGACAGCTCTGGGTGATTTTATATGGAATGACACCAATGCAAATTCTACTAGTTCACCAGTTCGCGAATGTAAACAAGTTTTCAAACCCGGTTATCTCCAGTTTTATATTGTCTACAGAAATAATTTTGATAATTTTCTACAATCTTTCTTTTATTAATAACATAAAGATTATTATGATACAATTAATAGATTTCGAGTTACAGACGTTTTAATCGACACATGTTGCTTTTTGCCAAAAGTCTGTGAGAGTTGCTATCCTTTACTGAGCGATAAAAACACTTTGTATACGAGCCAGGGAACCTCACAAGTTGGTCTTAGTGTCTTGGGTTACAAGATGACTGATAAAATAGTTTACAACTTTTATTACCTCCCTAAGAAATAGTTGTCCAAGTAACGATTAGTAGGATTAATTTTTTATGAGCCATTGGCTGCCGATAGGAAAATAGAAGGTTGTCATGTGTTGAGACAAAAAGATTGTTATTAGTCTATCGGAAGTAGAAGTTATCATTTGGGGGGTGGGGGTAGAATCTTGGCAACCAGGTTAAGTCATATCTGAAAACCATCCAGATTAAGAAAAAATTGTTGCCAGTTGTTCTATGAACTTTAAGTGCGGTCATTTTGAAATTCAAAATAGATGACTGTGAGTGTATATTTCTTCCAATTATGACTAAATCATTGTGCATGGATCCATCCTAACTTTTGGAGATTGTGTGGACAGACGAGAGCGAATGTTGAAATTGAGAAC
The DNA here is from genome assembly GCA_006491835.1 of Architeuthis dux. Classification (NCBI taxonomy): domain Eukaryota; kingdom Metazoa; phylum Mollusca; class Cephalopoda; order Oegopsida; family Architeuthidae; genus Architeuthis; species Architeuthis dux. Next base: position 113,883 of record VCCN01005496.1, on the reverse strand, counting down.
TTTTGGAGATATTGTATAGCAGACAGGAGCGAATATCAAAAACTTTTTTTAATATTCGCTCCTGTCTACACAATGAAGTTTGGTGAAAAGGTAAGTTACATAGTAAGGAAGAAGTGATTAAATTTTGGGTCAGATCCAGGAATTCGTTTTTGATTGAGAAATATTTTTCTGTATTCACTCACTTTTGTCCACACGGTACCTTCAAAAGTTCTCAATGAAATTTTGTGGAAGGGTAAGTCACATTGTATTGTACATTTACAGTCATCCATTTTGAATTTCAAAATGGCCGCCCTTAAAGTTCATAGAAAAACTGGCAACAATTTTTTCCTAATCTGGATGGTTTTTAGATATAATTTAACTTGGTTGCCAAAGATTCTACCCCCCAAAAAATGATAACTTCCACTTTCCGATAGACTAATAACAGTGTATGCTGAAATACCTACCTTCACTTTTATGGCTATAACTTCTTTTGCACAATACATACAAACTCCAAACTTGACACTACAATGACAGGTGTCCTGATGAATATCAACTTCATACAATGGCCAGTTTTCGAGTTATCTTGGTGCATACACATGTAGAGATTTCTCAAATTATAGTAAGATATATATATAAATATATTGGAAAGAGAATTTCAACGGTGTGTGCTGGAATACCAACCTTGACATATTTGTCTGTAACTTCTTTTGCACAACAGATACAAATTAACAGAATATACCATTGGAAAGGTGACAAAATTCTCTTTCCAACGATATATGTTCTCTGTACAAACATTGGGTTTTCTGGCTCCAAACAACTTATGGAAGTCAAATTGGTGGCCATCTTGAAAAACAGCCGCCATCTTGAATTTTCAACTAGGATTTTGGGGGACTTTTAGTATGGTGTTGTGGAGAGAGAAAAATTATGTTTTAATTTTTTTCAATTTTGGCCCCAAATTGGGCTAGTTTGCCTGTACTACATGTGAATTTTAAAAATTTAGGGCCCGTTTATAACATATGCTACAGAGCCCGCACTAATTTAATCTGGCCCTGTTCCTATATCACTTATTAAATTATTTTTTTCATCTTTTTTCTTTATAGATGTTCCAGCGTGAAAAAGTCTTTTACCAATATGAAAATCATTTAACATTGTAAACTTGAATGAATGAAAATTTTATTAGTGGCTTCACATGAGAAAACCTGAAAAAATGACTGAAAATAAATATTCACATGAAATTTGTGGATCTACATTTTCAACTAATTCAGTGTTAAACAGACACTTCCCGACTGACACTGGAGAGAAGCCATATGCTTATGAAGAGAGTGGATCTACATTTTCAACTAATTCAATGTTAATCAGACACTCCCCAACTGACACTGGAGAAAAGCCATATGATTTTGAAGAGAGTGGGTATGCATTTTCAGAAAATTCATGGACACAAACTGGAGAAGTGTGTGCATCTTCCTTTTCAGGAAAGCCAAATTTGTTGAAGAATACACATGCACGAACTGGAAAGAAAGAAAACCAGTGTAAAGTGTGTGGATCTTCATTTCCAAAGAAATCACATTTAGCACAACATATGAAAATACATACTGGAGAGAAACTGTATTCTTGTGAAGTATGTGAGTCATCTTTTAAATTGAAGTCAGATTTGGCACGACATATGCGAATACACACTGGAGAGAAACCACATTCTTGTGAAGTGTGTGGGTCATCTTATACATTGAAGACCTATTTAGTGATACATATGCGTACACACACTGGAGAGAAACCATATTCTTGTGAAGTGTGTGGTGCTTCCTTTTCACAGAAATCAACTTTGACGCATCATAAGAGAACACATACTGGAGAGAAACCATATTCTTGTGAAGTGTGTGGGTTATCTTTTATATCGAAGTCACATTTAGTATATCATACACAAACACATACTGGAGAGAAACCATATTCTTGTGAAGTGTGTGGGTCATCTTTTACATTGAAGTCACATTTAGTACAACATATGCGAACACATACTGGAGAGAAACCATATTCTTGTGAAGTGTGTGAGTCATCTTTTACATTGAAGTCACATGTAATACAACATATGCGAACGCATACTGGAGAGAAACCATATTCTTGTGAAGTGTGTAGGTCTTCTTTTTCATTGAAGTCCAATTTAATGGCACATATGCGAACACACACTGGAGAGAAACCATATTCTTGTGAATTGTGTGGCGCTTCATTTTCACGGAAGGCAAATTTAAGGCGGCATCAACAAACACATACTGGAGAGAAACCATATTCTTGTGAAGTGTGTGGATCTTCTTTTCCATTTGAGTATAAGTTAGTGGCACATACGCGAACACACACTGGAGAGAAACCATATTATTGTGACATTTGTGGCTGTTCATTTTCACAGAAGTCAACTTTGACGCGTCATAAGCGAATACATACTGGAGAGAAACCATATTCTTGTGAAGTGTGTGGGTTATCTTTTACATTAAAATCATATTTAGTACAACATATGCGAACACATACTGGAGAGAAACCATATTCTTGTGAATTATGCAGCTCATCCTTTACAATGAAGTCACATTTAGTATATCACATACGAACACATACTGGAGAGAAACCATATCCTTGCAAATTGTGTTGCTCTTCCTTTACATTCAAGTCCAATTTAGTGGAACATATGCGAACACACACTGGTGAGAAACCATATTCTTGTGAAATGTGTGGCATTTCCTTTTCACAGACGTCAAATTTGAGGAAACATCTGCGAACACATACTGGAGAGAAACCATATGCTTGTGAAGTGTGTGACTTATCTTTTTCCCAGAAATCACATTTGATGAAACATGGAAAAACACACTGGTGATAAACTACTTTCTTGCCAAATGTGTGGATCTTCATTTTTACAAAAGTCACTTTTGATGGGTCATATGCAAACACACAGTAGAGAGAAACCATATCCTTGCAAAGTGTGTGGATTTTGATTTCCATTGAAGTTAGAATTAGTGGAACATTTGCCTGCACACACTTGAGAGAAACCATACTACCGTTAAAAACGGAGATTTCCATTTTCAGATAATTTAACCACTTACATCAGGAAAGCTCTTATCCAATCCTGGACAAAGAAATGCTGCAAGTCAGTTACCTCTCATCTGGTGGTCATATCAGAAAATAACTGTTTCTATGGACTCAGTATAAACAGTGGAATATATGTACTTTGTACGTACCTCTATTCAAATCTTTGACACACCCTGTAGTTAAACCATAATTTTACTGACACAGAAAGATTCCTAAATATATATAGTTCAAGTCTATATGTCATTAAGGTTTTAAAATAATGTTCATATGATGGCCACCTTGACTTTCCAAACACTTGCATTCAGTTGGAAGGAAACATATCACCCATTGTAGGATGTTCTATGGAATCTCTATGAGCTTTTCAGGTGCTGAAAGGTCCCTTTTCAAAACAGTGATCTTTTTAATTGGCTGGTAAAATGTGCATTGAACCTCGGATTCAAGTGCTTTCATGATTGCATGACACTAACATGCACCTTTCTCATAGTGTGTGGCTACTAACACAGCTCTGCCAGGATTGGCAATGTCCTTTGTGTCAAGGGTGAGAAGGTCATCTTGAAAAGGATTACCAAACTCTTGTATAACAGTGGTTAGCTTTTTTATACACTCAACAAATACCTTTTTGTGTCTGATCATGATGTTCTCTATGTTGAGCTTTAACAAATAAAGTTGTGCTAATTATTGGGTGTTTTGGTGAAGTCTATAACCCTCCTTGTATAACAGTGATTAGCTTTTTTACTCTCGCTTCAGTTGCATTGTCATGGCTTGTTGAAGCAAAGAAAGCATTCTGAAACCTTTGACTTAGTTCTTGGCACCTTTGTTTGTCATTCTCTGCTTGTTTCAGTTGTTGCCATTCTTTTTCTTGATCTTTCAAGCTTTGTATTGTTAAACATGAGCTTTGATGATATTTTGCCTTGCACCTCCTTAAAGTTGCTTCAATAATGTCACCTTCGTCTAATCGGACGCGATCAAGCATGATTGGTAAAGCATTCATTGCTTTAAACTAAGCCATCCTGTTCTGTACTATATGAAATTGGTGGACATTTAAGATCTTCCCTTTTGTCCAGTTGACAAAGCCTGCACTTGTACCAATCTGTTCACCCCTTTGACAAAGATTCTCCAATGTCAGCCATATTCAAGAATATATGGTAATAAACAAAGGCTGAGGGTTTACCACCTCAGTTGTAAACACTTTCTTGTATGGGATGTCACAGTTCTCAACTGCTTTTAGGGGGTCCTTGTCATATTCGTCAATCACGGAGAGAAAAAAAGCAAATGAACACTCCTGAACAAACAAAGTGGTGTTAATTTTGTGTATAATTGATATATAATTTTAACTTAGGAAAATGAGTCCTTGGGTCCTTTTTTTTGTTTGACAAAGAAAGAATTCATTTTCCATTTACTCAGTCTGTTGATTCTTTTGTGGGAAATCCGAAAACATGACTTTCTTCTACAAATTGTAAGAGTCAACTACTAGATTCAGACTTAACACTTGGAGCTGTCCAGGTGTCTGTTCAGTGTTTGTCATTGACTCCGGTCAAATAAAAGTTTATATTGCAAATTAGTCATTGTTTCACTTTTACAGTGAAAACATCCCTGATTTATATAACATTATTTTTATCATTCATACAATTCAAGATACACACACACACACACACATAGATATATATATAAAGCAACTTAGTTCACTAATGCGTTAGAATATTTCTAGGTTTTATATCTGGATTAATTAGGAGATTTGCTCATCATATTTTTGCAATCATTCATATACCCCTGTACTGAAAATGGCTCAAGGCTGGTCAGCAGGTGGTTTTATGAAGGTAGGTATACAGATAATATTTTGGCCAATAAAAAAAATCCATAATGCCCTTATGCAAGCATCACAATACTACTATACCCAGTGGTGTAGCACTGTGGTAAAGTACAGAAACAGTGTTTCCTTTTTGGGTAAGTGGATTGGCATTCCCACACTATGTATATACTACTAAAATTCTCTATTTGGACAATAGACTGAATAGAAAAATTAGCCAGTAAATCTATAATCTCATATGACTGCAAAACATCTCATGAATTGGTTAAATTTCAAAGATTTCTTTGGAAGAGTGTGTGCATGCACACCCCCAGGCAGGCCAGCATAGGCCTGTGCACAACATCGGGCTGTGCCCCCATGAAACCCTAATGAAAGCAGAAAAAATTACTTGCGAGAAAAGATTTTTCCAACATTCACGAGGGTAGTAATCGAACATTTCGAAGCTGTATTTCTCTACGAATGCTGCAAAGTTAGGGTCCAGTTTGGAATTATAGTTACATTGTAAATAGAACACCCCTCCTCTTAAACTTTAAAATATTAACTTTTTTCAAAACTGACAAATTTCCTAACGAAACAAAGGTTTATGGATTGAAAGTACAAAAAATTACTTCTGAAAATTTGTTTTCAATTTTTAAGAAGTGGGACCTGTCTATATCACTAGTGAGAATAAATAAATAAAAATTATTTCAAATAACTTTTTAAAATGATATCTCAGTAAAATGCGTTTCAGTTTATATTTGCCAGGACATTTTTGGCAGAAGATTGATCTACTTAGCCTATCACGATTTGGACTTAAATCTAGCATCAAATCAATTTTCACTAAATCCTACATCTAAATATAAAAACAACCATATATCTATATCTAATTCTTCTTGTGATTTTGTTTTTCTTCTAATATATTCTTCATTGACAAACTCTGCCTTTCTCTTTTGTAACCACTCTTTCCCACAATGTGACTGAAGAAAATTCTGACAAATATTTTCTAATTGAACAAATGAAAAACTAAGGGTAATGCTCCTAGATCAGAATACTGCACGAGCATCACCTCTCCCAAAATGAAAAGAAAACCCAGACCATATGAGCGACCAGCACCCCAAATCTTTGCAAATCTAAAAGGACGGATTTTGTCTTTACACCGGTGACGTCACTGAAACATCAGCAGCCGTTAGTTACCAAGTTAAACAAAGTCCGCGTGTTGATATTGAAAATAGAGATTGGGTAGAAAATACTCGCCTGAACTGGTGTCGCTTGTTTCGAAGTTACTTTTCTTCCGAAAACATTAAAAACTATTTAATCGATGTTATTTCGAAGTTACTAAGATATGTTCTTCCGAAAACATTAAAAACTATTTATTCGATAAATCATTTAGATGTTTATAGTTTTTTCCCCTTTTTTTAAACTAACAAACTTTTGAATTCAAATTCATATATTTTTATATATGTTTTATCATTTGTGTAAATTGACTGCCCTTTAAAATTATAGGAGGCTTCGAGCCTCGTAGTTATTTTCCTTTTTCATGGTTTTTCCGTTCAATGTGCGATTTTCTCACAATCTTGTATAGTTTTCCCACTTAAATACATTTTGTGTAAATTCTACTGCATTTTGGACTTTGAAACTTAATTCACTTGTATGTCAGTTCTATTCTTCTTCATTGAAATGTAAACTGTTCTATGACCTTATCATACAATGAGCCTCTTTGCTTCAGTGGCACCAGTAAACTTTTTTCAATGGTGAGTAAACTAAGGCCACTTAGTCTTTCCTGGCTTTGTGATTGACGGAAGCAAGTGTTTATCTGTTTCAGGGCAGAAAATGTGCGTTCAGCTGAAGCAGTGTTACTCTGTATGGTTAGAATTACACGTAACTCACCCAGGCGAATACTTCTTTGAAATCTGATGTGAGACTTTTTTCAACCATCAACTCAATCAGTTCATGCACATTTTTTTGTGAAAACTCACGGAATGCATACATCACGAGAAGTTCATTTCTCAAGCGAATGTAATCAAACCCGAGTACCATAGAAATCCTTCAGCTTGGTTAGTAAATGGTCAGGGAATTTAATTTTGTACCCTTCATATTTTTCATTCCAAAGCATTGGAAAAACTCAAGCTTTAAAAGTGAAAAGTACCTGCATGCTGAAGCCATCAATTATATCCTGATACAATCCAAGATAAAAACAAATTTTTCATCACCTTTTGTTAAACTAATCCTTTAACAGCTTCATTGACACTTTTTCGGGATACAACAGAAGTCCACAAGTCTTCAAATGTTCTCTGTCATGCTGAAGTAGTTGCAACATATCTATCTTCTTGCAACAATAGAGAACACTTGCTTTGTAGCACATTGTACAAAACATCAGTATAGCCAAATAATTTAGAAAAGATTTCAACAAAGCAAATTGTCCAAAAATGTTGCAGAAACTCAGAAATCCCTGTGCTTTTACAGTACTGTCATTGTCCCAATGTTCAGTGTTTTCCAAAATGTCCTGAAAAAAACCAATGAGCTGGCATCTGTATTTCTGTACAGTGTTGCTCAAACGAGATGTAGATCGCTTGCAGCCTTTTGGCTAAGATCAAAGTGTAGTATCTGTTCTTCGAAACCGGCATGGCCTTGAAGTTCAGAGAACCACAGCCCTTAGGGGGTCCTTGTGGCATGCTCGTGTATCGTCCTGGGAGAAGTTGCTCAGGATATCTTGGCCAGCTGGTCGGGAGGCGATCACCATTAGCATGCTCAGGATTTGTCCTGAGAAGCTTTTGACCCCCCCCCCCTTTATCTCGGTCCTCGTGGCATTTGTCTCAGTGACAGGGATTTGGGATTCTCCCCTCTCTAGTTACAGGGATATGGGATCCTCCTCCCCATCCCCCCTACTGAATTCGGCACTAAATGACCCACCAAGGGTCAATGTGCTGTTAAACAAAACTGTAAAATCACATCTTGTGAATGCAACAGAGGGTAATCTCCTGGCAGCAAATTTCTGTAGAGCATGCACTCATTTAGAAGACTTAGAAAAAATTCTGCCAGGCCACTGAAAGTCATAAAGAGGATTCTGCATTCCTTGATGCTACAGAGACCTTGCTGGAGAATTAAATTCAACACATGATAAGCATAGCAGTGAAAAAATCTGAGATGGGTGGGGGGGTACTCATCAAGCAGTTTCCTTTGCAGTCGATTTACATGCCCACTCATAATGCTAGCCCAATTATAAGTCTGCTCTACCAACTTATCTTGGTTATGAAAATCCTCTACCACCTTCACAACATGCCTGAACAGACACTGAGAGCTTCGATCAGCACCGACATTACTAAAACTAACAAATCTTTCATACACTTTGCCTTTATGAACAAAATGAAAAACATCTGATGTTTTATCAAGTATGATTACAAAAAAGGAAGCTGAGCTTATCTCCTTCTTTTATATGGTTAATAACACCATGTGATATTGCATGAATGATATCATTTTGCACAGTTGGTGATATTCTTTGAAACATAGTTTAAGTAGATAAACAAGCTGTCACAGCGTGTATGCTTTCACACATATACGCCTATCGTGGTATCTCGAGTGCTAAGGTCAAAACAACAAATTATACACCCGAGACGGGATAACGGATTAAAACGATATTAAAATGTTTGGTACAGATAACAAACCAGGAAATAACACAAACTCAGGGATTTTTTGGTGGGCAATAATTGTAGTTTTTATCAAACATTAAAACAGCAAATATTCTGGGGAGAGAAAATAGTCCGGTTGACTGTTGAGGGAAATTCTGGGGAGAGAAAATAGTCCTATTGAGGAAAATCAAAATGTTGATTTGGTCCTCAGCCTTTTCCAGGAGGCAAAAGAGAAGAAGAACCTAATTTCCTCGGAGAAAAACTCAATCATCCGTAGGGCTGGCTCCTTTACTGGAAGCAGCCTACAAAATTAGGCAAGTTTAAAAAAAACACTAACCGTTTTTTCACCAACTTCATCTGCTAATTCTCCGAATATCAGGACCAGTTCTTTTGCACATCATGCTCGCTTCCTCACTCCATCTCCTACTGCTGTCTCCCTCGTTTCTTCTCTCTTCCGCGCCAATTTCAAAATCCTCACTTGTTTGTTTACAATTTCCTTCAATCAAAGGGGCCATAACTCCAGTTATAGAATCAGAGTTATCTCCATTCTACTACACGAGCATTCAAAAGTGAATCATACTCTCTGAATAAATTAAGTAGTTTTATGTAATTACCTCTATTGGCTGAAGAACTGGACTCATCATGACCTGGCTTCGCAGCCTTTTGGCTAAGATCAAAGTGTAGTATCTGTTCTTCGAAACCGCCATGGCCTCAAGTTCAGAAAAACACGTGGCATGCTCGGTTATCGTCCTGGGAGAAGTTGCGCAGTATATGTTGGCCAGCTGCTCAGGAGGCGATCACCATTAGCATGCTCAGGATTCGTCCTGAGACGCTTTTGGGATCTCTCTCCCCCTTCCCCTTATCCCGGTCCTCGTGGCATTTGTCTCAGTGACAGGGATTTGGGATTCTACCCCCTCAAGTCTCTAGACATGGGGTTCCCCCCGCTACTGAATCCGGCACTAAATGAGCCACCAAATGTCGATGTGCCGTTAAACAAAATAACATAACATCACCATGACCTAGCAGTGGAAGCTGTTGTTTTCATAGATAACACACTGCATCAATGATTCTTTTCAAAATTTCTTAACTTGCTCATTATGTCTGCATATTTCAGCCTTTTGCTGACTATCGATTAAAGAATCAATTCTCTGCTGGCCAAACATTTTGTAATCCAAGAATGCTTGAACATAGGCCTGAGATCTTCCAAGCTTTTGTCTTGCTGATGTCAGATGGTTAAGATCAGAGTAGCCCTGCTTATTCCACACACCTTTCTCTCAGGAAAACAGTAAACTGGGCCAGCAGAAAAGCTTAGACCAGTGGTCGGCAAACTATGACCTGCGTGTCGCCTAGTGAACCACCAGAAAATGTTACTGTCCCAGTAAGAAAATTTTGATTTCTTTTTTAAAATTTATAACCAAAACTAAAATATACAACTATTAAATTTTTAATACAGAAATATATAAAGGTGAACCTGCTTGAATTGCTTAAAAACAAAACATTAAAAGTAAATTATTTGCTTTTAAGCAGATTCTTGACAACATATGTTTTCTTTTTTTGGGGTTCTTGAAAAAAATTTTCTCAAGCTTTTTTGAATAGTGTCGTTAGTTTTTTAATACCTAATTTGCTGAATCTTCAAATCTTAATATTTTTAATTTCTCTTGAAAATCTTCCAATTTGGCTGCAAAATACACTCTAGATGGGTTTGTATATTATAATATATTCAATGTTAAACACTGACTCACTGGCAAAGATCTTTTTTGAAAAGTGACCCTCTGGTAAAAAAGATTGCCAACCACTGGCTTAGACAGTACCTCGCATCCTGTTGACCATTCTACAGTTTCATACTGTGATGCCGAGAAATGTCGAGTATATTCCCCTTTTTTTCTCTTTATGTATACAAACCAAATTATTGAGTGTTGTCTTAGGCTCACCACCATTCACAACTTTCAATTTCTACCCATGAATTCTGGAGGAAAATGGTGTTTCTAGTATATCTTTAACACTGGTTGCCATTGTTAAGAATCTGAAATTACAGAAATAAAAAACATTAGGAACCTCCTATATACATTTTAAAGTTCTTTCTAAAAGGTATTGCAATAAGTAAATATATTCCTAAATTTTCATAAACTTTACAATTCTTGATTAATAAAACACAGTGATTATTCTCGGAGAATAAAGATTTCAAAAATATTTTAAAATATTTTTCCATGAAATAAGATTTTTAAAAAAATTCTTTTAAAAATTATATTTTGAGCAAATATTTTTTTTTTCACAATCATAAAGATAAAAAAAATTACCCATAAAAAACTATAAGTCCCTGGAGAAATTAAATTAGTTAAATTTTTTTTTTTTGGCACAATCTTAATGTCTTAAATATATTCCATTTTTAAAAAGAACAATAACAAATTTCCCAAACAGAAAAAAAAATGTTTTACTTTTATTGAATTTTATTTTCCTCCGATGCAGGTCATAATTTCTACCTCTATGGCTAAGCCTTGATATATAATTTTAACTAATTTAATTTCTCCAGGGACTTATCGTTTATAGTTTTTATGGGTAACCTTTTTTTATTCCCAGGATATTTAATAGAGATTTTACAAAATTAAATAAGGCAGGGGTTGATTAATTTAAAATAAAAAAATAGTTACTCTAATTCTTTTTAAAAAATACTCCTTCCATAATTAAATTCATAGAAATTTGAATGAATACCAAATATTTTATAGAAATACCATAATTATTTAATTTTTGGTAGAATTTTGAAATCTATGGTTATTTTGCATACAAATGTTCTATATGCTAATTATTAGGTCCCATTGCTGTTTACAAAACTTTTTAATATAAATACAATTACTAAAAAAATATCAAAAGGTTTTTAAAATCCACACAAATATAGTTTAGTCTTTTATCTTAGTCTGAAATTCTTTATCTCCATGTGGGGACCAAAAAAAAACTTAGAAAAGTAATAACAAACCTAGAATTTGTACTTAATTTTAATTGTTTGTCATTGCAATTTCTCTTTGAATTGAAAATTGGGGTAATTTCATTTAAATTGAAAAGTACTAAAATGAAACTATGATTTGAGGACACAAAACAAAAGAATGCCGAAATAATCAACGTAAAGGAAAAACTTATTTTGAAATCTTGAATTAAATGCTGGCTTCGTCAGTAATGAAAAGATGTTAAAAAAGCAGCTTAGCCGTGCTGCGATCGACCTATCAGTTTAAACGACCATATGCCCACTACCATATTTTTGCAGTAGCAGTATAATTAGCTATTAATGAGCTAAATGATCAGAGCACGACTTTGAAAAATATTTCAGTGCAGGGGAGATAATAATTAGTTTCCCATTATGTCCCTTGATTATACTGTATTATTGAGTGAACTTAGTAATATATGAAATTAATATTTATGATGAATTCTTAGGTGGGTGTGTGGCGCACACCCAGAATATACACCCCTGCTAGCTAAGAATCCAATTCTGATTAGTGCCTGCTGTTGAGCTTTTGTTAAAAAGTAGGAAATCAGATGTTTTTTCCATTTCAAAACTTTGGTATCCTCTATTTGGGTAAAGTCAGTTTCAGCGTCCAAAATAAATTTTGTATTCCAAATACTGAATTACCACACTTATATTTCCTTACCTAATCGCATATTTTTTCCATGAATAAAAAATGAAATATAATGAGACTTAGAACTTGTAAAATAAAAAAGTGGACTTACCTCCTTTGGATTTGAAAAGTCTTGCATCAAAAATAAGACAAAAAATAACATCCAAAATCTGACTGATTTGTGCCTAAGCAAATGACCCAATAGCTTGAATTATATAGACATTGAGAAATTTAGTAATCTGATAATTTATTTCGGATTAATAGAATATCACGGTAGTTGAGCTAATAGTGATGCGATGCTGGCCCCTATTAAGTTTGTCAACGGGTATAACAAATTTTACAATTTTTAAGGCCTGAACTGTAGTTATGGGAGAGTGGTTAGCCTAGGTGCTCACTTGCTCATTCTCTTCTCAATCAAGCATTGTGGCATGCCAAATATGAGACATTTTTTGTTAAGATATCTGATAATGTGCAGAGATGTGGATTCATACTTTTCCCAAGAGCATTAGTACTAAGTAAACATAAGCAGCCATAATTTGCCAATTCCATTTTCCATGTTGGTAACCATTAGGCGACCCTGTATTTTCTCTTCTAAAAGTAGATATTGGCAAAAGAATTGAATGAATTGGAACTGAGTCAACACAATTCATTGCTGAACTTGCATACAGTGCCGGAATTAACTATGTATCAAAAGTAGCATTTCCTATGGGCCCTACAATTTCAAGGGCCCCGCGCTAATGCTTGCAAGCTATTCAGTGATTCAGCACTTGATCTACTACTATAGTAGTATACTAACTTTATGAACGACTGGGTGTTTTTGGTGGAGGAATTTTAGCCACTTATCACCTTTAATTGGGGTTATTATTTTGATGCAGTAATTAACATGAGTGTGGTAACTATGTGATACATATACAACACATAAACACAAAGATATTTGAAACTGAAGTCATAGCCGCTACACAAATATCAAAATGAAATAAAGTAATACTATTAGTGAAATATCAGACATATTTCTCTCATTATCTGGCTGTGTAGCAAATGAAAACATCAATTAGTAAGCAAATAAAAAAACAGTACATGTTTTAATATTTATTTGTATTTTCTTAAATTTGGGCCCCTTTATAACATATGCTACAGGCCCCACCTCAGCTTAATCTAGTCCTGTTCCTATATCATTTCTTAAATTCTTTTTCTTTTTTTTCTTTACAGATGTTCCAGCATAAAAAATATTGCCTTTTGCCAAAATGAAAATCATTTCTTAACATTGTAAACTCTGTGAATTCACATGATAAAATTTTGAAAAAATGACCGAAAAGAAATATTCACCTGAAATTTGTGGATCTACATTTTCAACTGTTTCAATGTTAAACAGACACTCCCCAACTGACATTGGAGAGAAATCAAATGCTTATGAAGAGAGTGGATCTACATCTCCCTTTTCAGGAAAGCCACATCTTTTTAAACATACACATGCGCACATTGGAAAGGAAGAAAAGCGGTGCAAATCACATTTGGGACAACATATGAAAATACATACTGGAAAGAAACCATACTCTTGTGAAGTGTGTGGGTCATCTTTTAAATTGAAGTCATATTTATTAGAACATATGCGAACACATACTGGTGAGAAACCATATTCATGTGAAGTGTGTGGATCATCTTTTACAGCAAAGTCCAATTTAGTGATACATATGCGAACACATACTGGTGAGAAACCATATTCTTGTGAAGTGTGTGGCTCATCTTTTAAATCAAAGTCACATTTACGGTATCATACATGGGCACATACTGGAGAGAAACCACATTCATGTGAAGTTTGTGGGTCATCTTTTACATCGAAGTCCCATTTAATGATACATATGCGAACACATATCAGAAATCAAATTTAGAGCAGCATCATCGAACGCATACTGGAGATAAACCATATTCCAATGAAGAGTGTGGTGCTTCATTTTCTAAGAGATCAAATTTAGAGCAGCATCAGCGAACACATACTGGAGAGAAAACATAATCTTGTGACGTGTGAACTGTGATCTCTTACTCTTGCCAAGTGTGTGGTTAAGATTAGTGGGACATATGCAAACGCACTCTGCAGAGAAAACATATTCATTTGAATTGTAGATCATTCTTTTTCTGAAAGTCAAATTTAGTGAAACTTTCAATTGAGAGAAACCATATTATCGTGAAGAGTGAAGATTTCAATGCTGCACACTCAATAGAATATCAAATAATAATGAAAAAAGAAAAACCAATACTCTAAATAAATCATTTCTTTTATTATGCACTTTTTGTTAAAAATAACTGAGCTTTGTTTCATAAACCTCAGACAAAAATCAATGATTGCCTCTAAAGTAAAAGTATTTACTGCACACTTCACTTCTTCACTTGTTCACAGGCTTTTTGGTCCTGCGCATGGCATACAAAATTAGAGGGAACATTCCTCACAACTATTAAACAGGAACATCTTCGTTTTTCCAGCAGTATCTTCCTTTACTTCCCTGATGTAACTATATGACCCAGTTTCCCGTCTTATTGGTGGTCTCGGGAAATGGGTAGCACAAAGTATAACTGTAAAAAACGAGTATATTGAAAGTGTTAATATTATTTTTCAATTATGTTTTTATATTTTAATCTGCATTTTCACATTATTCATATTGAAAACCTCATAAAAGAACATTTTTTTAAATATGTATAATACAATTAAAAAAACCCAACCCAAATGTTGTAGATCTATAATCTTGTAATCATCTCAAACACGTGCTGTACTCCAAAAATGTCAAGTCTTTCCTAAACCCAAGATGAGCTTATATCCAAAGGGGAGTAACTCATGGTTAACCATGATTGGCTAACATCATAGCACCACAATTGATATGCAAATCAACAACCCTCTACATTAACACTTCTAGTCTTCTTTTTTTCTCTCTTCCTTCTTGTTTTAGTTTTCCATTTCCTTTTATTTTGGGGATTTTCTTTTTTTACAGCAACAAATAAATATAACATACACAATTCACACAGGAAATTTTTGTTTCTGCAGTGCCTAATATATGTTTGAAGTTTGTTGTTTCATACATTTTACGTTAACAATTGTAAATTAAAAAAAAGAAATAAAGATGATCCCATAACAATAAGTATGTGTAAGCAACTTATGATTATTTAGTATTAACCAATTCATCTCTACTGATCGCAGTAGATGCCCCTCTTTTGGTGAGGCAATCAGCTAGGTGATTTGAAGAATCAACCCATGTAATTTTATATATCTCTCGTCTCTCGTCTCTCGATCATGCCCTGTAAATCTTAGTCTTTTGTCTTCTACATTTTTGCAAGAGTGTAGATTATCTACTAGGCTCTTGTTATCAACATAACAGTTTATTTGTAAATTACCACATCCAGAAAGTTGGGACAAGATGCCATGTATGTATACCACAGTTTCTGCACATTCAAGCAACGCCAGGGTCTCAGCAGATATAGTTGACTTCATTACTCACCTAATCTTCCTGGTCTGCCACTGTATTGGACAGCTTGCACCACTAGAATCCTTCAGAAAGATTAGGAATCCCCCTTGTGACCCACTACCAGGCAGGTTAGCAAATGAGGCATCTGAGAAGCATTCTATATAGCAATCTGTGAGTCTCTGCATTTTAGGAAAATATAATTTAACATTGTCGGTTGCTACTCGAAGAATTACTTTATTTAATCTCAATAGATCTCCAATCGTTGCATTATTGCATGACATGCTCAAATCTCAGATGTAAAATGCAATATCTGCTCTGGTGTGAGTCTCAGTCCAGCTGTCCTATCATTGCTCAGTATTTAGTCCTCTCCGCTTTGGATAGTTCCCCTGACTTTATGTAGAAACACTGGTGGCTGATTGTGACTGGTCTCAATGAGGATGCATATTGGAACTGATCTACAGTAATGCAGCAGCCATCATCGCCAGAAACAATATTTAGGTCAATATATTTAAAGGCCTTTGAAGTAGAGCTACCAACAAGAAACATTTCCCTCAGCTTATTTATTACTTTTTCCTGAAATTCCTTTGTACCCACCCAAAGAAAGTCATTGACATCTACACATACCAACTGTGGCCCCATTATGCCATGAAACAAAATGGTATTTATTGGTATTTCTGGATTTTACAAGAATATTTCAAGTATACGTTATAGGCAAATTTGTGGATTTAATTCATGAAGGAGTTATATACATATATATATCGTTGGAAAGAGAATTTCCCCAGCCTTCCAACGGTGTATGTTGTCAATTTGTATATATTGTGCTTAAAAAGTTAGAGCTCAAAACGTGAAGCTAAGTATTCAGCATTCTAGGAAGAATACTTCCAGTACACAGCCCAAAGTCTATGGATCGTAGAATTATTTCCAATTAAAGTATGTATATATATATATATCGTTAGAAAGAGAATTTTATAAGCTACCCAACGGTGTATGTCGCAATTTGTATCTGTTGAGTTTTAAAAGTTACAGCCAAAAACCCGAAGCTAAGTATTCAGCATTTTACGAGAAAACTTCAAGATCACAGTCCAGATTTTATGGATCGTAGAATTGGTTTTTGATGGAGGTATATACATGTATATATCGTCGGAAAGGAAATTCTATCAGTTTCCCAACGGTATATGTTACCAATTTGTATCTGTTGGGATTA
>VCCN01005496.1:85963-97062 GCA_006491835.1 Architeuthis dux | reverse complement strand
TTTTTGGTTCGATACAATCCGATCTTTAATAAGACATAATAGCTGTAGAGGGAAGTGAGTGTGGTTGCGAAAAAGGTGGGGATTTCACGTGGAGAAAAAGAATCAGTTTAACTCGTGGCTAGCTCCGGCTAACAAATGTTCAATAGTTGTATGTTGGTACCTTTGCTTCTTCGACGAAGCTGTTGAGTTCCGAGCGCCATGTGGTGAAAGAAAGTCTTGAAGTGAAGAGTTTGTCGTTGGGTATATTTTCCCCTTCTGCATAGAACCAACATTACTTACAAAACAAATTTGTATTGTAAGTGTCCATAGTTTGCGGGCTCTGGCAGTAAATATAGTTGTCTGTTCGAGTTCTTGAGAGAGCGTTGGTCTCGGGGTCACTGCCTGTTTAGCCAGCAGTTCAGCCCCCCCTTTTTAGGTATTGTCTGCAAGGCTGTCGATTGCGAAGAGAATGGGAAAGGCATTTTGAAGTGCGCGGTCCCCCTTTTTAGGTGCTTCTCATTGGTTGAATTTCAACCAATGGCAAAGTGTTCAATTTTAACCCCTTTAATTTATTTTGGGGTAGGAAGGAAATTTGAGGAAAGGGAAACATAATAATATTTCTAATACTAGCTAAGAGAGAAAGGGAGCGGATTTAACATGAAAATGAATCCAATCCGATTTCTCATTCTAATGAAATATGAAAGGGCTAATCAGTTTCGATATTAAAGTTTACAGACACATGACCAAGACGAAAAAAGAGGTTTTCATTCATTATTTCACCACCAAATTTGATAAAAACCTTTTTAAAAAATACTCTTAACAAAAATAATACCGTAAATTACAAGTAAATCGAACTGTTTCATATATTATTTTAATTTTAATTTCCTTAAAATGCATTCGATTTTTGTCTTCCTTTCGACATTTATTTTATTTAGGAACTTTTCATTTCCAGGTATTTATTTTTTAGTGATGAAATAATGAATGAAAACCACTTTTTTCGACTTGATCATCAAGTGTCTGCTAACTTTAATATCGAAACTGACTAGCCCTTTGATGTTTCATTAGTTTTATTCAGAATTATGAGGAGTAGCACCCGTTTTAAACATGCTGTTTTTTTTCATCAGAATTTCCGCAAATACATTTTTTTGAGTGTAAGGATTAGTAAGGACACAAGTTATGTCCCTTACACGGATTTTACAACTAGTTAAAACAAGAAAATAAACAGGAGTAAAGTCGAAACTGACTAGCCCTTTCATGTTTCATTAGTTTTATTCAGAATCATGAGGAATAGCACCCGTTTTAAACATGCTGTTGTTGTTTTTTTCATCAGAATTTCCGCAAATACTTTTTTTCGAGTGTAAGGATTAGTAAGGACACAAGTTATGTCCCTTACACGGATTTTACAACTGGTTAAAACAAGAAAATAACCAGGAGTAAAGTTTAAAATAACCAGGTCATTTTTCTAACTGATAACTGACAAGGTAAGGTATTTATTAATTAATATATAATAAACAAGGGTTACAAAAGTAATATACTCGTAAGGGTAAATTCGTGACTGTTCCTCGAAATGAAGAACGATGTTAGTCGTAAGGAATGAAACTAGCACTGAAGATAATACTGCTATATTTAGTATCTAAGATAAGGCAGCCCTTTGTCGTAAGAATAGATCGATAAAAATGCCAGAAAGTGCGACTTCTCCGAAAGAGAAAAGTATCTAGAAAAAGGGGTGTTTTTTTTAGAAAGTCCTTAAAATAAGGAGAAATATCTAGACTGTAGAAATTAAAGAAAAGAAAGCATAGAAAAAAAATGGAAGGGTGAAAACTTCGAGTTATCTCGAGTTATGTTGACCAGGGAAAAAGTGTCATACTAACGCTAATGTACGCTACAAAAAACTCAGAATGAAAAAAATGTTATAACTTTGGTTTGGTTTCTGGCTAGTGGCTAAGGAAAAGTCATAGGAAATGTTTTTAAAAAAAAATAAAAACAAGTAATAATTTTATTTATTTAATTTATAGTAATCAAATAAGTAATATTCTTTAAAGAATACGCATAATAGATAATAGATTTAATTCATATAAATTACTATGACTTTTTGGGTACAATCGGTATGAACGATCAGACCATCTTTTTTTAAAGGGACGAAATGATTTTCATCACCGCTTAACGATTTCCTTTGTTATTTTGTCACCAGACGAAAGATTTTGTCGAAAATAATTTTATGTGTGTATCGTTTGTTAATTGTGTTTTCTTTGTGTCATTCTTTTCAACTTCAACATTATTGAACGAACAATACAGAAATTGTGTGAAATTGACTGAGAAAACCTAACAAACCGGACAAATTCGGAAAGCATTTGGAAACTTCAAAACAGAAACAGTTTTTTATGAAATTACTTCGGCTACGTTTTTGCCTTTTTTTTTGTTGGCTTTCTCGATAGAATTTTCCATTTGAAAGGTAAGTTGAAAAATATGAATACTATTGAATATTCCTCTATTTGTTAAAATGAGAGAAAAGCGGGTACAATTAGAGGAGAAATGGACCCCAAATGCATTCAATTGAAAATGGGAACAGATTTGACACGTCACATTCGTGACGTCACTTACGTCACGTTTCATTTTTATTTTTAAATACTGAATTATTGTACGTATTTTTTTACGTCACAGTGTCTTTTATAAATGAATTTCACTTTTTTCTTATTTGTTTTAAATACAGAATTTTTCTTTGATGAATTCTCTTATTTTTAAAAATTGATTTGTGCACAATTTTCAATATCTGTTGTGCACGAGTGTGAAATTTCCACACTCCCGTTTACGTCACGGTTAGGGTTGCTACCTTCAATGTGGAAAAATAAGGGACACCTTGCCAGCGACCCATGCCGGGGACACAAATGAAATGCATGATGGGATACAACTCTACACATGCTGTAGCATTGGCCTCAAGCTTCTTGACGACCTCTTCAAAGAGGGAGAGTGTTGTTGCAGAAGAGGAGTTAAACCTCCACAACATCATCATCCTCCTGTACTTCACAATCACTGGTGAGCTTCAACAAAGTCCTGATTTTTTGATGGGCACTCCTCTCCAATGCTGATGAAGTAGGACTTCAATGCTGACCAGCTTTGCAGGAGTTGTGAGATGGCAGGGTTGAGAGAAAGCCATCTGGTAGTGACATTCCGTAGGACTTCACTGAACTCAATGTCACAGAACTCACAAAACTCTGTCAGAGCTTTCAGGACCACATTCTCTACATCTACACTCAGATGGTCAAGGGCACGCTTGAGGGTATTATGGACAATGTATGCATGGCAGTTACCCTGAAGTAGGTTGAGTGGCCGTTTTCTCAACATTGTGTAGACTCAGTTGTGGACCCCAAAGTTCACATTAGCATTGTTGGCACTAAAGCTGAAACTTGCTTTATTTTTAGGCCAAGTGTTTCTAATGACCCCCTGCTGATTTTTGACAAAATTTTATTCACCACACCACATTTTGGTGTGAAGAATTGGACCGCCATGGGGAACATCTTTCTGTTGCCTTTGTTGGAGGCATCTCTCTGAATAGAGAAAGGTAGAGGTGTTTCACATTTCTTCAACATCCCGACCACATCTTTCTCAGCCTTTGGTACTAGTTCTCCCGCAAGAGATTTTTTTGGCAACATTTTCTGGGTGAGCTTCTATGCACAATCGTTACTATTATAGCTCAGGTTGTGCTTCACAGTGTGGTAAACCTGAGTCAGCTCTGCAGCCGTTACCTCGAAGGGAGAAATCATTAAATAGATTAACAATTGAATATAAAAAAATGATTGACCATTGAAAAATTGTTGACCTTTTTTTTGTAAAATTATTTATTTATTATACGTATACATTATCATGTTTAGGCCTCTAATCTATAAATTATAAAATAGCCTGTAAGTAGGCTATTTTAAACCCTTATATGCCACAAATGAAAAAAAAACACTTTTAACACTATCGATCAGCACACTTCTAAGGTAGTTATTGATGTTTATGACACACAGGATATTTTCTGCTGACTATGGAAGACCGAGGTGATATACAGTAGAATTGACAACATTCAGGACAACATTTTCTACATCTATACTCATGAAGTCAAGACGGTGAAGTGTCAAAATCTGTTCCATTCAATTGATCCAAGTTTAGGTCCACTCAACTGAATTTTGCCAAAAGGGGCATAACTTCTGACATGGCATTTGTTTCAGTGACAAGAATTTATGATTCTCAATCTCTAGTCATGAAGACTACTGAATTAAGCACTAAATGACCCACCAGGGGTCGATGTGCCATTAAACAAAACAAACAAATCTATTTCTGGGGTCTGCAAACTTTTTTTGAGGCAGGCCAGATTAGAAATGTTTTTATGTCTTGCAGGTCAAAGTGAATAAAATACCTAACCATGATTGTACAATGCTATGGAAATAGCTCGTTATTTAATTACTTAATGTTTTCTTCATTATAGGAAAATATACCTACTTAAACTTCCATCTATTATCAATCAATGAGAACTATGAAATTATTAAGTTGAACTTACCAAGTTTGCATTTGAAAAGTCTTCCATTGGCCATTTGGAAACAGGAAAGGTAATAATAGCCAAAATAAGTAATTAAGATAAAAAAAGGTTTTGAAAAGTCTTCCATCAGAAATAAAAGGAAAAATAGTGTTATTAATGCCCAGACAGTAGTTATGGGAGAGTGGTGAGCTAATGCTTGCAAGCTATCAATTCTGATTCAGTGATTCTGCATACTACTAGTAGTATACTGACTTTTTATGAATGACTGAGTGTTTTTGGTGTGGAATTTTAGCCACTTATCTCCTTTAATTGGGGTTATTATTTCGATACAGTTATTAATATGAGTGTGGTAACTATGTGATACATATACAACACATAAATACCAAGATATTTGAAACTGAAGTCATAGCCGATACACAAAGATCAAAATGAATCTTAAATGTGGGTCCCTTTATAACATATGCTACAGGCCATACAACAGCTTAATTTAGTCCTGTTCCTATATCATTTCTTAAATTATTTTTCATCTTTTTTTTCTTTACAGATGTTCCAACATAAAAAAGTATTGCCCTTTACCAATCTGAAAATCATTTCTTAACATTGTAAATTTGAATGAATGAAAATTCTACTAGTGACTTCACATGAGAAAACCTGAAAAAATGACTGAAAATAAATATTTACATGAAATTTGTGGATCTACATTTTCAACTAATTCAATGTTGAACAGACACATCCCAACTGACACTGGAGAGAAGCCATATGCTTATGAAGAGAGTGGATCTGCATTTTCAACTGATCCAATGTTAAACAGACATACCCCAACTGACACTGGAGATAGGTCATATGCTAATGAAGAGTGTGGATCAACATTTTCAGAGAAATGGACACAAACTGGAAATCCAAATTTGCTGAAGCATACCCATGCACAAACTGGAGAGGAAGGAAACCAGTGCAAGGTGTGTGAATCTTCATTTTCAAAGAAATCATATTTAGCACAACATATGAAAATACATACTGGAAAGAAACTATATTCTTGTGAAGTATGTAGTGCTTCCTTTACTCAGAAGTCAAATTTGAGGCAGCATCAGCAAACACATATTAGAGAGACACCATATTCTTCTGACGTGTGTGGGTCATCTTTTACGTTGAAGTCACATTTAGTATGCCATGCACAAGCACATACTGGAGAGAAACCATATCATTGCAATGTGTGTGGATCTTCCTTTCTATATAGGTCCAATTTAGTGGCACATATCCGAAGACACACTGGAGAAAAACCATACTCCTGTGAAGTGTGTGGCACTTCCTTTTCACATAAGTCAACTTTGATGAAGCATAAAAGAACTCATACTGGAGAGAAACCATATTCTTGTGAAGTATGTGGCACTTCCTTTTCACAGAAGTCTTCTTTAGTATATCATACACGAACACATACTGGAGAGAAACCGTATTCTTGTGAAGTCTGTGGGTCATCTTTTACATTGAAGTCAAAGTTAGTATATCATACACGAGCACATACTGGTGAGAAACCATATCCTTGCAAAGTGTGTGGATTTTCCTTTCCATTGAAGTCCAATTTAGTGGCACATATGCGAACACATACTGGAGAAAAACCATACTCTTGTGAAGTTTGTGGCACTTCTTTTTCACATAAGTCAACTTTGATGCAGCATAAACGAACACATACTGGAGAGAAACCATATTCTTGTGAAGTGTGTGGGTCATCTTTTAGATACAAGTCCAATTTAATACGACATACACGCACACATACTAGTGAGAAACCATATTCTTGTGAAGTTTGTGGGTCATCTTTTACATCAAAGTCACATTTAGTATATCATACACGAACACATACTGGAGAGAAACCATATCCTTGCAAAGGCTGTGGATCTTCCTTTCCACTGAAGTTCAATTTAGTGGAACATATGCGAACACAAACTGGAGAAAAACCATACTCTTGTGATGTTTGTGGCATTTACTTTTCACACGAGTCAACATTGATGCAGTATAAAAACATACATACTGGAGAGAAGCCATATTCTTGCGAAGTGTGTGGGTCATCTTTTAAATTGAAGTCAAATTTGACACGACATATGCGAACACACACTGGAGAGAAACCATATTCTTGTGAAGTGTGTGGATCATCCTTTACATCAAAGTCACATTTAGTACGTCATACACGAACACATACTGGAGAGAAACCATATTCTTGTGAAGTGTGTGGCTCATCTTTTACATCAAAGTCACATTTAGTATATCATACACGAGCACATACTGGAGAGAAACCATATCCTTGCAAAGTGTGTGGATCTTCCTTCCCATTGAAGTCCAATTTGGTGGCACATATGCGAACACACACTGGAGAAAAACCATACTGTTGTGAAGTTTGTGGCATTTCCTTTTCACAGAAATCATCTTTGGTATATCATACACGAACACATACTGGAGAGAAACCATATACCTGTCAAGTATGTGACATTTCCTTTTCACAGAAATCATCTTTGGTATATCATACACGAACACATACTGGAGAGAAACCATATCCTTGCAAAGTTTGTGGATCTTCCTTTCCATTGAAGTCCAATTTAGTAGCACATATGCGAACACACACTGGAGAAAAACCATACTCTTGTGAAGTTTGTGGCACTTCTTTTTCACAGAAGTCAACTTTGATAAAGCATAAACGAACACATACTGGAGAGAAAGCATATTGTTGTGAATTGTGTGGGTCATCTTTTAGATACAAGTCCAATTTAGTACAACATACACACACACATACCGCAGAAAAACCATATTCTTGTGAAGTGTGTGAATTATCTTTTCCCCAGGAATCAAATTTGATAAAACATATGGAAAAACACACTGGTGATGAACTACTTTATTGCTAAATATGTGGATCTTCATTATCATGAAAATCACATTTGATTGGACATATATTAACACACACTGGTGAGAAACCATGTCCCTGTGCATATTTTCTCTTCCATGGAAGTTGAAATTAGCTGAACATAGGCAAGCACACACTGCAGAGAAAACACATTTATTTGAATTGTAGATCCTTCTTTTTCTGAAAGTCAAATTTAGTGATTTAGTGAAACTTACAAACATGCACTTGAAAGAAACCATATTACCGTGAAAAGTGGAGATTTTCATTTTCAGATAATTCTACAACTTACAACTTACATTGACTATAAACTATATTCTTGTGAAGTATATGGCTCTCTATTTTTGTAGAAGTTAGATTTGGTGCAACATATGGAAACACATACTGAAAAGAATGGAACAATGTTGTGTAAAATGTGGACATTTATTTTACATTGAGATCTAGTTTGTAAAGACAGGCTTGCACACTGTATAAATTAAAAAACTTTTTGAATTTTTGTGGCTATAGAGTCCATGGTCCCATAACTCAGTACAGGGTTTTTCAGTCCCCTGCATTGTGTTGTATGGGCACCCATGTTTTCATGACTGTGCCTTTGGTGAGACAGCCTGACAAAGCCCATCCCTATCCAGGCTCCCTCAATTCTAAGTGCTTAGGAGAGACACATTGAGTACCGTTTTTCAAGTCTTTGGTATGACTCAGGTATGGATTGAACCCACAACCTACCAAACCTGAGGTGGGCACTCCACCACTGGGCCATGGTGATCGGTTGTGGCTGTATACTTCTGTACAATTCAAATAGTTCTTTGGACGATTGAACTCCTTGTTGTTTGTGTTGTTAACACATTTCGGCCAATCATTCATCTGAATGTGAGGAGGTAAACAGAAGGTTTTAATTTCAAAGGAGGTAACCCTTATAACATAGGATTCGGGTGTTTCTTTGTCCTTGTCTTGTCAGTTTGGGCCTGTTGAGCAGTGGAAGCCACATTGTCTGACTAATGCAGTCGATATGTTGATGTGAACGGCCTCTTTGATTTTTCTCTGCTTCCAACAGCGTTCTCTGTCAATAATCTTAACTTCCTCCCAGAGAGTAAAGTGGTTGCCTTTCTCTCTCCAGATTTTTCTATCTCGCCCTTGTTTATGGCTTTTTTGGGTTTCTCAAGTCTGACTTTGAGGGGCAGCCTGCTTCCCCAGTGTAGATTTTTCTACATTTACAGGGGAGGATGTAAACACAGTAGTTTACAAGTTTCAGGTTGCGAATCGGGCCACCTTGCTTAGTAGGTTTCAGAGTATGTGTGATCATTTGAACACAACCCTGATACTATGGTGGTTGCAGGCTTTCTGTATTCGTTAACCATCTCCTTTTAGGTAGGGTATGTGGATCGTAGGAGGAGGGGGCATTGGAACCTTTGTGGTAATGCTATCATCTGTCCCCTTCCCCTTGATGTTGCTGGCAACAATCGTCCAAAGAACTATTTGAATGTTAATGAACCTTCTCAAGACTATAGACAATTCAACTTTCAAACTTAACTCAAGTAATTTGGCTAAAGACATGTTATGTTGTTCTTTAATCTGCATTTATATTCTAGGTTGTTTGGCATATAAAATTCTCTTGTGAAACCACTGTTAAGATTAACACTTTCAGTGCTTACTATGAAGATCTTTGTAGATAATATTCCTGGGTTAAAACCAATGTTACCTCTAAGCTGTGTGGCTGCCAGACTGCACACAAGAAAAAATTAGGCTGCATAGCAAAATGTCAATGCTGCACACAATATAGGATTAAATAATAATGAAGAAATAATAAAGAAAAATCAATCCACTGAATGAATCATTTCTTTTAATAGACAGTTTTTGTTAAAAATAACTGATGTTTGTTTCCTAAACTTTAGACAAAAATCAATGATTGTCTCAAAAGTAAACATATTTTCTGCACACTCCATTTCTTCAGTTGTTCACAGGCTTTTTGTTCCCAAGTGGGCCATAAAAGTATTAGAGGGAACATTTGTCATAACTGC
The DNA here is from genome assembly GCA_006491835.1 of Architeuthis dux. Lineage (NCBI taxonomy): Eukaryota > Metazoa > Mollusca > Cephalopoda > Oegopsida > Architeuthidae > Architeuthis > Architeuthis dux. The sequence goes on along the minus strand of VCCN01005496.1, from coordinate 87,668 downwards.
TAAATATGAAGATCTTCATTTTTCTAGCTGTACCTCACTTCATATACTTACCTGATATAACTGTATGTAACTATATGACGGATAGCACAATAGAATATAACTGTAAAAAAACAAATAGCATTGAAAGTGTTAATAATACTTTTAATTATGTTTTCACTTGATTCATGTTGAAAACCTTATCAAGTAACATTTTGTAAAAATATGTATATTACAATAAAAAAAACCAACCCATACTTTAGTATTTCACACTATGTGGACTGTATTTACAGTTTTTGTGTAGTTTTTAGGACCAAGGCAGGAAATGTTGAGAAAATGGATTGTAAAAACTTAAGAACAAATACCGGGTGGAGCAGAAATATCTGATAGTTTTCGAAGTTAATATTAAAGATTATTTAGTTTTATTCGATTAATTATAATTCAGGCTTTTGATCTGTGAAAACTTTTTTTTTAACTCAGTATTTAAAAAAAATATTTTTCGTCATTTTTTTCAATTATTGCGCTATTTTAGAAATAGTTCTAAGTTGTTGTCTGGGTCAATCAAATGCTAAACTATGAAAATAGTCACAATGCTTGAAGCCTCCCATAGCGGTCAATTTATACGAACAACAAAACAGAAAATTATATATGAAAATATATTAAAAATACAGGCGGTAAATATTTCTTCATCTTCATGCTATATTTAATTATTTATCCTTCTTATAATATTTTTATATAAGTTTCAGTTTGACCAATCTATAAAAAGAATAACAAATATACATTTTAAACAATTTCTAAAATAGTGCTATAATCGAAAAAAATGAAGAAAAATCTTTTTTTAATATTGAGTGAAAAAAAATTTTTTTCAGAGATCAAAAGCTTGAATTATAATTAATCGAATAAAACTAAACATTTACTGAAAAAAATATTATTTTACTTAATTTTCCTGTTTTTTTTAATCACAGTAAAAGTTCCGTTCCAGATTTCCCTGGATATTATTCTAAAAAAGGTAATCATAATTAGTATCTCGAGGGATATATCCGTAAAATGTGTAAAACTCAAAGTGAGCAGTATTATATAAAATAAATAAATCTTCAAATGTGTAAAAATCAACGGGAGCAGTATTATATAAAATAAATAAATCATCAAATGTGTAAAAATCAACGAGAGCAGTATTATATAAAATAAATCATCAAATGTGTAAAAATCAACGAGAGCAGTATTATGTAAAATAAATCATCAAATGTGTACAAATCAACGGGAGTAGTATTATGAAAAATAAATCATCAAATGTGTAAAGATCAACGAGAGCAGTATTATATGAAATAAATCATCAAATGTGTAAAAATCAACGAGAGCAGTATTATATAAAATAAATAAATTATCAAATTAATAAAAGGCGCGATAGGAATCATATGAAAAGAATTCTCCGAAATTTGGAACGGGTTTACATGACATTTATGTAGGTACTGTAAGAAATCAGTGTTTCATTGTCAATAAATTCTCAAAAAGCTTTGTATCTCATCATTAAAGTATTGCTTCCTTCTTGGACGTTCATGATCTTTAAGACTCCCATCTCCTTGCTGAAACCTCTTGAACCAACACTGAATGGTACAAACAGGAACAGATAAGAGTGGTTTTTAGGCAGAATCGTTCAGTATGTGATACAAGTGCGAGTGCTTCGTCCGAAAGTGTAATGTCACAGCTTTTTACGTCGGTCAGTATGTCA
>VCCN01005496.1:59787-82884 GCA_006491835.1 Architeuthis dux | reverse complement strand
AGATGGCGGTCATTTTTTCAAGATGGCCGCCGCCTGGATCTTTAAATGATACCTTTTCTCCTAGAAATTGATTGGGTTTTCCGATTAAGGATGTGTTACAGCCGACTGTCCGTAATTGCTCCACGCCATGAAGTACGAAACTTAGGATTTCTATCTTTCGGCTGACGTCACGGATCCTCTGCTGCTGAACATGGCTTCTATAAATAACTGCCCAAATCTCCAAATTCCACCCTCACCACTTTCTCTCCACCCCGTTTACCCGGCGAAAACTTTCTCCTTCTAGCCGCTTTGTCCTTAATTGCCTCACCCAAAACAATCCCTCCGGCGAACCACACATATCTGCCTCACTTCGCCTCCATTGATGGCTTGGCTATCTTCTATGAAAAACCTATCGTCCAGCTTTCTTTACACTCATATTTCTCCGCTAAAATTTCTGTAGTCTGTTAGTCACATGCGCCGAGAACAAGCGTTGTTTTCTCAACCGTGCGACCGAAGATCAAACACATCTCTCGCCTCAATCGACAAACACGCTCTGAAAACTCTAACCACTTCGGGACTAACCTCTCAATCAGTTTCCCTTCGTCGCCTAGGGCTCAGACTTTCGTCTCTACAACTTACTACTTACCTTCCTCCTCATTCTAAATAAGCCTAACTACTCTCTCTCCACGATCGTTTCAACACACATGATTTCTCCCTATCTTTTTATTCGACATGTCTTTTGTATCTCTTTGTTATTAAATGAACCTTACATTTGTAACCAACAAATGTACGTTGTTTGTTTTTCTTCCTACACGACCCACGTGTCTCGATTTATGATACAACATGAAAACAACATGACGGCGTAAGCCTTTCTTCCCCAACAGCTCTTGACTGACCGGTCAATCAACGCGCTCCGGCGCAATGGTGGACCATCCCAGCTTCTTCCAGAATACAACAGTCCTTCTCAGGACTAAAAGTCTATTCCTTCTACACCGTGGTCTAATTATGCGTACCGGCCCTTTTTAGGGCCAAACAACAAAGTCTCTCCTTCCACAGTAATGCGTACTAGCCCTTTTTAGCGCTACACAGAAAGTCCCACATTATACATCCAACTTGCGAACACATCCTACTGTTATGATATCTAAAGGTTATCCCGAGGTCAGACACCTGTGCGGAAATGTAAGTGACCCTGATCACCTTAGGAAATAGGTATATTGCGTCAGTTTCCAAAACAGGAAATGGGGACTAGTGATTGACACCGCGTAAGCGTTAGAGAAACTATAAAGCAGATCCGAACAGAGAACGAGGGCGGACAGAAATCTCGACACTCAAAGAAGAGACAGACATCAGCGGAGCCAAAAGGCACGAGACCGCTGTCCCTCTTGGGGACAGACTGGCGGTTCTACTTATCTCTCTCCGACTCTTCACTCTCCGGCCGACAAAAAGTATGTTGTGTAATAAAAATATGTCCAGATATTTTTATAAGCAAGTCTTCGAGTTCCCTTTATAATGAAGTCCAGGACATCCCACTATACAACACTACATCCAACAACTCGCATTCTTCATCCAGCATCCAACGTACATAGCCTACCAACCACAGGCCTTCTAACTCCTAAAGACGTTTTGTGTTGTGGTGAAATAAAAAGGGGATTTGCTGTCACATATCTCTGCTAAAATTGCAAGATGACCAACATAGCTGTTTTTAAGTACACATATGGATGTTCGTGCGGGTGTATGTATGTATGTATGTATGTGCGCGTGTGTGTCTGGGAAGTGATAGTATCTCAGTGAAACATGATACACCTTTTAAATGAGGGCCTCCACTCGTCACTTCAGACTTTTCTTTTGCCCAACCCAAACACTCAAAGGTGCGTGGTGAAAGAATAAATCCTCGGCCTTTACCTATTAATTTGCTGCAGACATGACAGAAGCCAACCCAGCAGTTCAGAAAACTGGGACACCAAGGAAAAACATACAGCCGAGTTTATTCAACAGAGAGCAGGACCATGCTGATTACGCCAACATTGCAAGAAATGTTCCATAGTTTTACGTGATCAATGTTCTACCTATCTTACTGAATCCGACTAGACTAGACGAAGGCATAGAAAGAACGTTGACGAGAAACAGAGCAAAATAATCATCAGAGCTGTAAATCTTTGTTAAGAAATACCAAGTTGTAAAGGGCCCAAAAGAAAGCGTCAACTCAAGTACCGAAGAGGTACATGTCCAGAACATCCCAGCCCTCGCAAGCTTTGTGCTTTATCTGTGAACGTGGGAGTGCAACGACTGCCTTAAGAGAAGCGATAACAGGCTTAATGAATGTGCCAGGAATCTAAGCGATATGAAGCCCCTTGCAAAGCTTAGTGACGGGATGTTGTTGCACAGGAATTTAAATACCACCTTTCCTGTCTCGTTGGACTTGTAGCGGACACATACGTATTTTTGCACTTACACACTCCGGCCAACAAGTGGAAACCACTTGACACCCAGATTTCTACTCCGAGAAATAAAGTTATCCTGTCTGTTGGTGCTTTTAGATAACTAACCTTTCGGAACATGAAAATTACAGTACTTGACTAGAAGATACCCTTTGTAGACAATAAGTCTGGCAAAACAATGTATATTGTCACCTTACATCTCATCTTGGAAACTTGGTGATACATAGTTCAACACACCACAATTTCGACCAGCCACACATCCATTACTCACCTCTTACTATAAAAAGACCAGCTATCCTTCATTCTTTGTTCAGTCACTTTTTGCCGCCTGGCAAATCCATGACTGTTTCACAGAGACGCGCCCCTCACCTCTGTTTATGTACGTACGCATTCATACATACGCGCACACTCTCTTCCTTAACATCTTCAACAAACTAAAGACACTTTACTAAGTAGTATACGAATTCTATAAATGCATCCTTTCTTCTTGGTCTCAATAGCTGAGCAATATCCTTATTGTAATAAATATACTTCTTATTATCATTGCAGAGTATTTGTATTCTTTATTCTTAATGCGTTGCTACCATGTGCAAACCTGAATCTTGCAACATACATGTATTTCATCCCTTTTACCACTGCAGGAAAAGGCAGAGAAAGAAAGATCTCTCTTATGCGCATCGTTAACTATTATCCCTTTCTTTCTCTAGTCTCATCAGCACCCTAGCTGGTAGTACTGACCCTTAAGGAACTTAGGACTATTACTACTGCTGCTACTAACAGCTTCAACGTTAGAGATCACTACGCTTCTACGCCCTTATTTTTGTTATTGCTTTCATCGTTAACTTTTCCACTTTATTGGAGTGAGATATATTTATTAATGGAGTTAAATTTAATACCTAGTCTTAATCACACCTTAATTAGCTCCTTTTAACAGACTTTACAACAGAGATCGAACCCTTCCCAATAGCCTCAAAAGATTTTCAGGACGTGTCAACTACACCACGGACATGAAGAGCACAAGTGAAGGCACATATCCAGTTATATCCAAGCTTGCAAATCTAGTCTCTCTCTACAAGCCACGACTTCAGCAACTTGGTGTGGAATCACCAGATATGAATCTCGCATACCTGAGCTAGAAGCACACAAGAGAGGACGTGATGTACTGCTTGCGTTCAAGAAGGACGTCAGCTCTGTTCTTTCCGATGCAAGCAAATACAATGAAGTCACTTACCTAGCTAAAGCTGCCAACATCATACGTAGGGAGATGCTTAATCACAAGACAAAGTTTGACAACGAATTCCATGGGGGATTTGTTGAAGAATCTATTCCGCCAACGTTTCTTCAGTTTATCTGCAATATCGAACATGGCGTGGGTATCAAATCTGTAGTTTCCAGGTGTTTGTGTGTGTGTGGGGGGGGACACACAGTTCGATGCAATGAGTCAAACAGAATGACAATGTCGCTTCCTTCAAGGGACACTTCCTCGCTTATCACCAGCTATAACCACTGTCACGAACTCCGAGCCGCTACAACATAATTCACAGTACAAGTACACTCCAACGTCGGATCTGGTGGCGAGCCAAGAACGAACTGACTAACCGTCGCCGCCTGGCCTTTTATAAGCAACGCCACCCACCGATCTCACAATTGACACATCTCGTATATATATATTTGTATATATGAAGTGCTGGTTTTATTACTGTGATGACTCAAGAAAGCATCGTCCTTTTAGACTTTCATAACTTTGCTGATATACGCATTCAGTGAAATACCGATTGCGCCAGTTTCATGTAGGTTTTGCTGATGGAGAATAACCGACAAATGCACTGAATGAAGTCATCCAAACCGATACGAATGGTTGCGCTTTTAACAACTTTTCGACTAGTCATAAGTTACAATGCATGAAACAGGTTCAGAAATCTCGATGGACAGACTTGTTTTTGTCAAACAGGAGGAACATTTTCAGCCAAGTTAATAAGGCTTCGTAGGCCTTCCTGTTATTATTAGTAGTAGCAGTATTAATATTAATTAGTATTATTTGTTGATGGCTCCAGTAGATATCTGCGTCAATATCACTTCCTCCCGAAGTCACATTCTTCACCCAACGGTTTTTCATCCTCTTCTGAAAAACTGGCCCATTCCGTGGACGTTTCCCGATGGATTCCTGAGGCGGGTCAGTCTCTCAGTCCTGTTAGCAAATGAAACCATAGCTAATCTTGTAACAGAGTAGGCGTGTCCTTCAAGCAAACCATTGTCTCTCTCATTTAAAGTCCTTGTCAAGCTTTGAGTAAATCGTCATTGCCTCGTTCGCCGCCGCTGCCGTAGCCAACTCGGTTTCACCAGTTGCCTTGTTGGCCACCGCCCTTGTAGCCATCGCAACCATCCTGGTATCCACCACTGTTGCCTTGTTGGCCACCGCAACCACCCTGGTATCCACCCCTTTTATCTCGTTGGCCACAGCAACCACTCTGGTATCCACCACTGTTGCCTCGTTGACCACCGCAACCACCCTGGTATCCACCATCGTTGCCTTGTTGGCCACCACAACCACCGTGGAAAGTATTCCCAAAATAGGCTCCACGGGATTCCCGCCTAAATCTACCAAGATAAGATCACATCAATCATCCGGCTATCAACACTAGGCTCCAGGATTTTCTAACCAATCACAGCATTTCGCGATATTTGCAAATGTGCTTACACTTGATCTCTACGACCCCCCTGTCGGAGAGATTGCTGATTCTCACACATACTCTAACACGTCTGCTCAAAATCATACACAAACACTCAGAGGCAAGTACTTAAAACACAACTATTTTCTGAACCTTAAGTACCTTTTACAAACCATAACTCTCTTCCCTTTTGTATATTTCATGTATAATACATATCCGTTATTATATATTTTATACTTTTGCGTTTTTCGTATTTTCATTCATTGCTTGTTGCATTTTGTATATATACGCCGGTAAGTCAATTTAGGCATTCCCTTCTTTTCCCCATATCACCAATCGTTTATTGTCAGGTCAACATTATATATGTTCCTGTCCCTTCCTCACCACAGTCCAGCCATTTCATCTCACTGACTACTGTCGCCACTTAACTTACATACACACTAGTACAAGTGAGCGACACACGTTTCGTCCCATAGGGACATAGACACATTGACTTACAACACCTTACCGACGAATAGGCATATTGCTCATACCGACCTAACATCAGGCCATAACTTTAATTGTAGTTAGGCAACTTATATACAATCATTTATACTCATGGAGTCAGATAAATAATTTCTCTCAACAAATATATGCACTTCCCCGCAACAAATTGGTGAACCCGATGCAACAACATTTTCTATACTTTTTGCTTCACGCTCAGTACTTGCACAAACATTGACAGTTCTCACGAAACTCGACAGACAGGATAAAAATTGATGGCAAAACAAATATTTTCGTTTCAATGAGAACTACTGAGGATACTTTTTTGGAGACCTGTTAGAGCCTCTCTTAGCCCTTAAATACGGGACTAGGATTGTCAGTAGGGACAAGAGTTTAACGTGTTGCTTCAAACTCACTACTCACAAAACTCAACACGCAGGAATGCAACGATCCATCAACACACACACGACTCAACCTCATCATTATTATAAACTCTCCAACTTTCCAAGGGAAATTAACGAAACTTCTATGAACTTCATTTGAGCACATTGTAGTACAATCTTCGGTAATGTTTAACAACTCAACCGTCAAAAAAAGGATCGCATCATAAAGACCTATTTGACCGATCACTGCTAAAGAAGCTAACATTTTAAAAAAACTTTCGTACTATGGCTGATGTGACAGTGTTTGTTTGAGTTTTAGTAAAAAACGATTATTCTTTTTATTAGATGAAGTATTGTAAACCATTTTTGTTATTAATGTTTGACTTCTATTTACATTCATCCTAATATTTTTAATCACAATAAGGATGGTACTGTACGGCAGTGTTTGTTTTGGTTTTAGTAAAAAGGCGATTATTTTATTATTTATTTTTATTTAGACAAATTATTGTTTTGACTACTATTTACCTTCATCTTAACATTTAGTCGTTTGCTTTTTACAATTCAACTTGGTTTTAACAAATAAGCTATTAATTTATTATTCGTTTATTGTAATCTATTTTACACGGCCTTGGTTAAGTAAATTGTGATTTAAAAAAACAACTAAAAATCAAGATGAGGGTAAATAGTAGTTAAAAATTATTAAAAATGGTTTACAATACTTCATCTAAATAAAAATAAATAATAAAATAATCGCTTTTTTTTACTAAAACCAAAACAAACACTGCCGTACTGACCGGCCTTACTTACATTTGAGATATGAACAAAATGGACGAAAATTTCAGCGTAAAATCAACACGTGAGAAATTTGTAAAAATCAGCATATTATTCGATTTTAATAAAATTTTCAATACTTATTTATTAAAGGGCGATTTAAAAAAAAAGTAATTTTCCTTTCCAAATTTTGGAGCAGAACAATTTTTTTTCTCCACATGATTCCTATCGCACCTTTTATTAATTTGATGATTTATCTATTCAATATAATGATGCTTTCATTGATTTTTACACTATTTACAGATATATCCCTCGAGATACTAATTATGTTTACCTTTTTTAGAATAATACCCAGGAACTGCTGGAATGGAACTCTTACTTTGGGATTAAAAAAACAGGATAATAATTTTCTTTTCGGAAATTCTTTTAGTTTTATTCGATTAATTATCATTCAGATCTGTGAAAAATATTTTTTTTCACTCAATATTATATTTTAAAAATATTTTTTATCGATTTATTCTGATATCTTATAAATTTTTTAAATCTTGGTTTGACTGAAACTTATATAAAAAAATATTATAACAAGGGTGAATAATTAAATGTAGTGAAATGATGACAAAATATTTACCGCCTGTATTTTTAATGTTTTATTCTGTTTTTTTGTTTATGTAAATTGACTTCTATTTCAAATTATAGGAGCCACAGGCAATAACATGCCTTTTTTTGCACGGCATAGCTGTCATGCATTTTAATCTTGTTCATTCTTTCACTCAAATATAAATGTACTGCCTTGTTTACCATACATTTAAAAAAATTAGATGTTGTTTACATGCTTGAAATCTTTTTTCATACATATTAAATTGTGATTACAAAACAACTAAAAATTAAGATGAATGTTAATAGTAGTCAAAAATTAACAAAAATGGTTTACAATACTTCATCTAATAAAAAATAAAATAAAATAATCGTTTTTTACTACGAAAATACAAAATGTTTGCTTCTTTAGCAGTGATTGGTAAAATCAATCCTAATGATGCAATCCATTTTTGATGGTTAAGTCATTAAACATTTCCCAAACTTCCGTTGAACACATTGTAGTACAAGTAATAAACCTATCACTATTGTTACTACTTGATTCGCTTGTTTTAGTCAAACAGCATAACAACACTACTCAGGTTCTTCACTAATGGGCGGGGCTGGCCCCTCATGGAAATCACTTGGCTTTTGTAAAATGCTTATTGGAGAAAAACAGTGTAAACTGAGATATCTACCGTTTAAAGGTAAAAGACTCGTTTTTTTACCAAAATGGCTAAAAGATTAGAAAAAATATTTCTTACAGAAATTTGTCAGTTTTGAGAAAAAAAGTCATAGAAACAAAGTAATTATTACTTTTTTAAAATGATTTTTTCCTACCCGGGAACCAAAGTTATAACTGTTTTTCCTTACCACACATTACTGTATGATTTTCTTCCTATGCTTTTTGTCCATTCACCATGAGTGTTAGAATTCACATATAAAACACAAATTGTATAACTAGACATAATCGCAATAATCGCAATAATTGCAGACACCCTATTTTAAAACGTTATTAAAATTTAAAAAAATGTGGTCTCAAGTTTTTTCTTGTTCTTGTTAGAAAGAAGAAAGTCTAAATTATTGTAAAAAAAAGCAACTTTTCATTAATTACAACGTAGAATTGAACTTTTAAAATACATAAATCAATCATTTTGTTGACAGGGTTGCAAGTTCAAATCTGATAATATAACTGAAATGCAAAAATATGCATAATTTAAAATTGTAGATTTTGTCCTGATTTGCATCTTTTTATAGTTGATCCACACATTCACAGAAATAGGATCTCTCTTTTTAGTGTGTACTTTTGTTTTTTTTAAATGAAAACTCTTTTTAGAAGACAATCCACACACTGCATAAGAACATGGCTGCTCTCTAGAGATTGAAAATACAAAACCACACATTTTATCCAAAACAATCTTGCTCCAGTGTTTGCAAGTGAGTTTTTAAATTGGAATCCTATGAAAATGCTAATCCACATACGTTGCACAATTAAGGTTGTTCTTTATTCTGTAAAATAAATGAAAATACTTAACGACACACTTTACTAGAACAAGGTTTCCCCTCAGTGTGTTGGGTGTGACTTTTCAAATTTTGTTTCTCTCCAGTGTGTGTTCGCATGTGCCTCTTCAAATTTGAACTGTCTGAAAATGCTGATCCACACACTTGACAAGTGAAGGGTTTCTCTCCAGTGTGTATTTGCATGTGTGATTTCAAATTTGAATTCCTTGAAAATGATGATCCACACACTTGACAAGAGAAGGGTTTCTCTCCAGTATGTGTTTGCATATGTCTCTCCAAATCTGAATTATTTGAAAATGCTGATTGACATACTTGACAAGAGAAAGGTTTCTCTCCAGTGTGTGTCCGGATGTGTGTCTTCAAATTTGAATTCTGTGAAAATGCTGATCCACACACTTGACAAGAGAAGGGTTTCTCTCCAGTGTGTGTTTGTATATGTCTCTTCAAATCTGAATTTTTGGAAAATGCTGATCCACATACTTGACAAGAGTAAGGTTTCTCTCCAGTATGTGTTCGTGTGTGTATCTTCAGTGCTGAACTGTGTGAAAATGCTGATCCACACACTTTACAAAAGAAAGGTTTTTCTCCAGTATGTGTTCGCACATGGCTCTTCAAAGCTGAAATGTCTGAAAATGTTGATCCACACACTTGACAAGAGAAGGGTTTCTCTCCAGTGTGTGTTTGCATGTGTCTCTTCAGAGCTGAACTCTGTGAAAATGCTGATCCACACATGTGACAAGAGAAGGGTTTCTCTCCAGTGTGGGTTCGCATGTGCCTCTTCAAATCTGAATTATTTGAAAATGCAGATCCACACACTTGACAAGTGAAGGGTTTCTCTCCAGTGTGTGTTCGCATGTGTTTCTTCAAATCTGAACTCTTTGAAAATGCTGATCCACAGACTTCACAAGAGTAAGGTTTATCTCCAGTGTGTGTTTGCATGTTTTTTTTCTAATCTGAACTTTTTAAATAGGCTGATCCACATACTTTGCTCACAAAAGGTTCCTCTTGTGTGCACTTTCAAATGTGAATTCAGTGAAAATGCTGATCCGCACACTCACAAGGGTAAGGTTTCTCTCCAGTATTTGCATGTTTTTTTTAATCTGAACTTTTTAAATAGGCTGATCCAAATATTTTGCCCCAAAAAGGTTTCTCTACAGTGTGTGTACTTCCAAATGTGAATTCAGTGAAAATGCTGATCTATAGACTTTGCAAGAATAATATATTTTTTGCTTGTTTGCATGTGATAATTTTGATTTGTAGTGTAAAAATGCTGATCTACCCACTTGACATGAGTTGGTTTTCTCTTCAGCATCACTTGGCATTTGTATACTCAAAACTCAAGTCAGTGAAAATGATGATCCCCACACTGCACAAGAGTAGCATTTTTATCCAATATATGTGTATGCAAATACGTTTTGAAATGTGAAAATTCATAGTCCTGCAACTGCCAAGAATATATGTGAATGATTTTTCAAAAAGTGGTTTATTTTGCCATTCTCATCATCAACATCGAATCAATGATTACAGTTTATGGCCATATCTGTGAATAAAGAAGAGGTATTATTAAAGAAAATACTAAACTCATTATTCACAATAATAAAATTATAACAATTCAGGTCGTGTTTCTATGAACTCAAAATGTCTCACATTTCATGTTCAGTTACAAAATAAATTTGATATCCTGCTGTTCTGGAAACAACAATAATTAAATTGAATATGATTTAGAGACTTGCATTTTTACTTTTCTATAAGTTTTATTCATCAGAAACAAGACACCTCATTATCTATAAAAAAATAATGAGAAAAATTGTTTACATTTCAACATTTAACCAACAAAACAAGTGTAACTGTATCAAACTATTTATGATCTTGAAAACAAAAAGATTAAATCATAGCAATAAAAGTCTAACAGATTCATTAGAAATGTATTTATTTAGTTGAACTTATGAAATCCAAAAATACTAGGTCTGTATCTCTAATAGTTTTGAAATAAAAAAGATTTACTCAATTTTATGTATTTTGTCGAACAAGCCTTTCTGTCCAACCTCCAACATTTACAGCTCCTTTGATATTGCATGTACAGTAAAAAGCGCAAGGATCCATGAAATTAGTACTTTACAATATATAAAAACACTCTTTTCAGCTACAGTGATGAGGCTCAGATTTTGGGAAGTGGGTCAGGCAAAGAACTGACATTGTTTCTCAAGCTGAGAACTTTTAAGCACCAAATATGCATAAAAAAATTGCAATTCCACAAGGAAGCTCAGCAACAATACCAAATATATATCAGATCTCCTTCAGAGACATAAGAATATATGGTAAAAATATGAAAGTGTTGGTTAACTACCTACATGTTCAAATGATGAAGTGAAAATGTGCAATTTTGAGGACATTCGAAAATCAAGCACATTTCAAACAATCATTCTGACATTCCTATAACTAATAAATATGGTTACTACATACACATGACCTATTTTATAAATGACAGGAAAAACTATTCTACAGAAAAGGTTAGTGCTAGTCACAAAGTTTCAAAGCTGTACATGCCATATCAAAAGAGTGTTGGATATTTGGGTGGAGGTCACAGATTTGTCACCCACAGGTATTGAACGTTGTAGGCAGGATATCAGCTGCAAGGGACTGGAAGACACATCCAGTGTTCAGGGATCATAAACAACATGTTGACTGAACATGCAGGTGGTGGCTGGAAAATCAGCATGGACATTTGAACCCAATAAAAGTGATGTGACACTGGATGCCCCCAGACCTGGGAAAACACAAGACCAATGTCCCTGTTAAGAACAGTCTGTCAGCTCTCATTGTCACTCTCCCCCTCTTCATTCTCCACCACAACACAATGTATCTTATGAAATAAAAATATATCCTCATATCTTTATAAACAAGTTTTGAGTCTTCCTTTTTCTCCAAATTCAGGATTTTCCTCCCGCGGACCAAGAGGGTTATACAACAGGAGTTGTAAAAGATAATATTTGGGATTTCTCCATAAGTTTGGTATAGGAGGGGAATCTGAGGGTGACCTAGGGAGCTCTGGGTGATTTGATATGGAATGACTCATGATTAATTTTTTTGTTTTTAACCCATATTCATGTTCTTTACACTTGACAAATGAAAATTATGAAAAGAAGCGTCACAACCTAGTAATTGCAGGATTTGAAATATTTGAAAAAAAAAAACTGAGTGTTTCAAAAATATATCATATTTTATTAAAAATGAGATTAGTAACTCACATGCTATTGACAATAAAAGTTAATATAGTCAATATTTCGTGCTCCCTCCTTTTTCTTAGCAATGTTGCTTGAATCTTTTTAGGCATTGACTCTTATAAGGAAACTAGGTATTGATGTGTTATTGTATTTTCCCAGGTAGACTGGATTGCTGCTATTAAAACCTCTTGAGTCAATGGTTTTCCTTTCAATTCTTCACCTTAAACATTCTTGAGTTTCCCCCAAATATTTTCTATTATATCTAAATTGGGAGAGTTGGCTGGCCAGTATAGAATGCTGATTCACTTATGGGAAAACCAATCTGAAACCGAACGTGCAATATGGCGGAGGGCAAGATTACATATATTACCAGAAAAAAAAATCTTCTAAAGAGCGACAAAAAAAATCTTCTAAAGAGCGACAAAAAAAATCTTCTAAAGAGTGCTGTAGGGACAAATTTGACCCTTCAGCGGTTTCATTCCCGCAATAAATTCCTTAAGTTAATTTTTAAAAAAACACCTTTTAACTTTGTTAATCTGAGAAAAATTGTACAAATAAATTCCTGGAAAAAATACTTTATTTTATTCAAGTGCAGTCTTGATATATTCTTCTTAATCATCTCAACAACCAAGTGTCGTCTGCCATTCACTCCGAGACACACTTGCCTAAAATCCTGTCTCCAACTTGTAAGTTTATTCAAATCCATTTTGTTATTTTACATTCTATGAATCCTTTTTACCTTTTCTTTTTTCCTTTAATATTTTCTACGATGTCTAAAATACTAAAAATGTATTAAATGGAGTATTTTTTCCAACATAAGGCTGGGTATATCCGATCAGAGTTTCCCCCAAACATTTCCTATTATATTTAAATTGGGAGAGTTTGCTGGTCAGTCTAGAATACTGATTTGCTTATGGGAAAACCAATCTGAAAATTTCAGTGAAATGGAATGTGCATTGTGGCTGAGGGCAAGATTTCATATATTACCAGAAAAAAGGGCATTACTTATAATATATCTTAGACTGGTCGAGTTAAAAATGTGTCCTTTAATCAAAGAAACTGCACAATTATTTGAATATTTAAAAATATTTTTGGAAGTCGATAACTGAAATCAGTGTAAAACAAGCGACTAAAACTTCTTTTTATCAGTAATCTTGTATTTTATTAATTATAAAAGGGCTCTCTAGTCTGTCCACTGGACCAAGGGCGTGGGTATTGCTATTGAATTTTTGACCACTACATAATAAATTATTTTAAAAATTAAAGTTAATTATAAATGTGCTGTCTTCTATAGATATTATATAATTTTGACACGCACTGTAATTTGTAATTTTCCATAAGTTTCATTCATCAGAAACAAGAGACTTCATTATCCATAAAAAATAATGAGAAAAATTGCTTACAATTTAACATTCAACCAACAAAACAAGTGTAATTGTACCAAACCATTTATGAAACAGAGAATGAAATGCAAGAACAACTTTTCATCTTTACATCTTTTCACATTTAACAGATTCATTAGAAATGGATTTATTTAGTTGAATTTAAATAAGATTTTTTTTTCATATATTGTTGTGTTGAGAAAAGAATTTATTTAAAAAAACGTAGAAAACAGTTGGCGTAATGTTATATGTGTTTAAATGGAGCAAAGGAAGAAGAAAAACAGAAAAAAAATCATTTCCATTTCCGTAAATGCTTAAAATAGTTTAAAATGCAAATTTAAAATCATTTTTAACTTCAATTTACGATCTGGAATAAAGCGAATCGCAGATTTTCAATTGAAAAACTGAATTTTGTCATCTTTCTCTCCACCCACATGGGTGAGTTTTTCTCTGAGTTTATTTCCCTCCATAGAATGTTCGCTCCCTTAAATGTGCAGTCCTGAAATGAGCGGCATTAACCAACATTTACACAAATAAATAATTTCAAATAAAATTTGTTACCTCGAGTGGGTAAAAAACCTGGCATAGTTTGGTTAAGTCCAAAATGTACTTGGGAAAGTCATGAATTATTATGCTGACAACTTTTACCTTTAAATAGTGGTGGTGGTGGTGGCACAAGCTGGTGGAAGTTGGAATTGTTGAGATTTCATTGGTTGTTTGAAGCTATCAGTAAACAGCACAATCTCATCTATAATAATAAAATTTGTGACCTCATGAGGGTAAAAGACCCGGCATAGAGACAAAATTTGGAATTGTTAAGATTTCATTGGTTGTTTGAAGCTATCAGTGAACAGCACAATCTCATCTATAATAATAAAACTGGCATGTACTGAAGGAATTAGCATATGTGTTGCTATGTTCAGTACATGCAGTTGGAATTTTTCAGACTGAGAGTTGAAGTTCCACCTGTCTACATGTATCATTGTCAGTTCGGCTGGTGAACAACACAATCTCATCTGGCTCTGTTTGTCTGTGTTAACCTCGGGGAAGCTTTAGATTTTTTTCACATGATGAGGAAGCTACCTAGTGCTACTTACAGTCAGTCTACTCTCAGCGTTTAGCTACCTAGTGATCAGTGGCTGGCTATGCGCTCAGGTGCCAGGATAGTTGGTAATCATGCATAATATATTCATTTGTGCAGAGGAGATAGTCTAGTGTATAAATGAAATGCATCAAATCTGTAGACTATGCAAGAATAATATATTTTTTGGTTGTTTGCATGTGATAATTTTGATTTGTACTGTGTGGAAATGCTGATCTACACACTTGACATGAGTTGGTTTTCTCTTAAGTGTTTCTCTTGGCATTTGTATACTCACAACTTAAGCCAGTGAAAATGATGATTTTTAACTCGACCAGTAAGTCTAAGATATATTATAAGTAATGCCCTTTTTTCTGGTAATATATGTAATCTTGCCCTCCGCCACAATGCACATTCCATTTCAGATTGGTTTTCCCATAAGCAAATCAATATTCTAGACTGGCCAGCCAACTTTCCCAATTTAAATATAATAGAAAATGTTTGGGTAAAACTCTGATTGGATATCATTTACCCAGCCTTATGTTGGAAAAAATACTCCATTTAATACATTTTTAGTATTTTAGACATCGTAGAAAATATTAAAGGAAAAAAGAAAAAGTAAAAAGGATTCATAGAATGTAAAATAACAAAATGGATTTGAATAAACTTATGAGTTGGAGACAGGAATTAAGGTGTATGCAAATACGTTTTGAAATGTGAAAATTATAGTCCTGCAACTGCCAAGAATATAGCCAGTGCCTGGCTATGTGCTCAGATTGCCAGGATAGTTGGTAATCATGCTTAATATATTCATTTGTGCAGAGGAGATAGTCTAGTGTATAAATGAACTGCATCAAATGTTGTTAATGGTTTAATATGAGAAAGGACAACTCATTAATTTATGTGCAGTATAGGTTTTTCCATAACAGCCAAAAATAAATTCATGTTCCATTTTAACTTCTCAAACTGAGCCTTGCTTTCCCAGCTGTACATTAAGATAAAATACTAAAAAATTGATGATAAAAGATAAATATTACTAAAAATTGACAGTGACTTTAAAATCAGCCAGCTGACCGAGTGTTACGCTGGCCTATCCGGGCCTTGCATGGTCCCGTCCAAACCCTACAATATTCTAAATTACAATGTCTGGGCACTGAAAGATGCTAAATACTGGATTCAAACCCGCAGCACTTGAAGATGCTATATTTTGATGCCCAAGCAGGGGGGGGGGGGCTGTTGGAACCCTATATTTTGCTAATGTGTGTTCCTTAATTTTTTTTGAAAAATGCTGCAAAAACTAGTTTTAAGATTCCAGAAAGAGTAAATAAATTATCCACTTCAATTATTTTCCAAAAAGGTCAACAAAATGGCGGAAATTATGGTTTAAAACTTTAAATTGACTTTTAAGAGCACAATTCTACGTTGAAGTTTTTTTTTCTTTTTTCCGGACACATATTTGGACTTTATTCTTTCTAACAAAAACAAGAAAAAACTTACAAACAACAGTTTTTAAATTTTAATTTACGTTTTAAAATGGGGTGTCCAAAGTGCGCAGAAATATCTAGAGATTAATAAAAGAAAAAGTCTGTGGATGACTTGAAAAATACATTGATTTCTGACAGATTTTGAAGTTCTATTTTCAAAAATTCCCTAAGCAGCCTTTTGTTCATAATTATCTTCATCAATTACTGAATATCATCATAGATCCATCAATTAAATAGTGCACTTGTTTTACTATGGGGGTGTTTTCCAGTGATCTAAAGGGCGTGGTCTAAAAGAATTTTTCCTGTTTTGCGCGCAGCACCCCAATATGAATTTCGTTCCGACGGCTCTATGGGGATGTTATATTCCTGCGCCCGTGCCCTGGAACATGCTAAATGTCAATGAGAGGGAAGGATGTTAAATTCAAATATCAAAAAGATGCTAAATTTTAGCATTGAATATGTTAAATTTCGACCAGGTAAATATGTTTTATTTCAACATTGAAAACTGTCAGAGGCTGTCTCTGTCCGCAGTGTCACTGGAAGATGCAAAATTCAAACGTTTGGAATTTAAACTATTTCAGTGCCCGGGCTGGCTTGTAGAAAACCCGGGCAGATCCTGGCAGCTTTTAGTAGCACCCAAAACTGATGATAAAGGATAAAATATTATTAAAAATTTCATGAAAATCCTTCGTATTTAAAACAAAGAAATTAAGCGAACGTTACTTACTTGTTTCGTCGGGTTTGTTTTTTTCACGCAATATCAACATTAGAAAAAAGATAGAAACTCTAACATTTTAAATAAACTTTAACTTTATGGATTACATTTTCTTTAAAAACAAATTTCACTTTGTGTGGTTTTTTAAGAAAAATGTCCCACAAAAACATCGGCTTGCAATTCAAATTGGAAAATATCTTCTAAAGAGCGACAATCTGTGCCGTAGGGACAAATTTGACCCTTCACCGTTTTCACTCCCGCAATAAATTCCTTAAGTTAATTAAAAAAAAAACAACCTTTTAACTTTGTTAATCAGAGAAAGATTGTACCAATAAATTCCTGAAAAAAAAAAAAATCTTGTTTTTATTCAAGTGCAGTCTTGAGATATTCTTAATTATCTCAAAGTGTCGTCTGCCATTCACTCCGACACACATTCGCCTGAATTCCTGTCTCCAACTCGTAAGTGTATTCAAATCCTTTTTTATTATTTTACATTCTATGAATTCTTTTTAGTTTTTCTTTTTTCCTTTAATATTTTCTATGATGTCTAAAATACTAAAAATGTATCAAATGGAGTATTTTTTCCAACATAAGGCTGGGTAAATGATAGAGAAATCCGATCAGACTAATTAAATGCCGAATAAAATGGAGATACATAATGTCGCGATTGGAGTGAATTGTTGGGTGATCGATTTACAATATAAGTATAACGTAAAACTGGACCCTGATTTTGTGTCCATCTTTCTTACACCCCATGTTCAATTTATCATAGTATTATTTGGAGTTTCCGATTAAAATTACACCCTTTAAAGGTATAATCTTCTCTATTTTAGTAACTTTATTTAAAAAAAAAAATACACATAAACATTAAAACACATAATTCTCTTTACTTACATTGTTTTTCATCCAAATAATACGACAAATTTGTCTGACATTTCCAGTAATAGTATTAATTTGTTTTTGTGGCTTAAGAATACAATTCACTTTAGTTAACCAGATCGTGTGTGTCCTGGTTTTATATGAAAGAGCATTACAAAATCTACCAGTATGCAAGTTTTCACACCCCACGCCACATTTTGAATAATTCTGTTGGAAATTTCAACTAATATGTACTATGAATTTTGTTTTTTTTATGGCACCCGTTTTGAAATAAAGATGGCAGCCGTACTTTTAATCAAATCGTGTGTGTATTGGTTTTATATGAAAGAGAATAAGAAAATCTACCAGTATGCAAGTTTCCACACTTTTTTCACATTTTGAATGCTTCAAATTGGTCCTAAGCTACTTGACTATTATATTCTTTAAAATATTGTAATTTCTCAAAAAAAGATCACAGCACTTTTTATATATACCTATTAGGTATGAACAAAGGTCTATGGATTGTGAACTTAATTCATGAAGGAGATATATACATATATCATTGGAAGGAGAATTTTATCAGCTTTTCAACGGTGTATGTTCACAATTTGTATCTGTTAAGCTTAAAAGATTACAGCCCAAGATGTGAAGCTAAGTATTCAGCATTTTACAAGAAAACTTCAAGTACACAGTCCAAATTCTATGGATTGTGGAATTAATTTTTGATGGAGGTATATACATCGTTAGAAAGAGAATTTTATCAGCTTTCCAACGGTTTATGTTCACAATTTATATCTGTTGGGCTTAAAAAGTTACAGCCTGAAACGTAAAGCTAGGTGTTTAGCATTGTACGAGAAAACTTCAAGTACATAGTCCAATGTCTAATCGATTGTGAAATTAAGACAAAAAGTAAATGAATAATGCCTAGCTGGCCCAGAGAAAAGGCTGATGCAATAATTATGTACAATAAAAATGTATGATGCAATCTAACGCATTTTATTGCAAACATTCATATTTTTTTTATTGGTGGTCTTAAACTTTTGGGAAGCACTATATGATATTGATGTGGAAAGATACACAAATTGTTTGTAAAATCAACAATTTATTAACATGTTTCGCTGGTTACAAACTTCATCAGAATAAGACGAAAATACAAAATGTAACAGAGTTTTGAAAATTACTGCTTTTTGATGTCATTTTTCTACACCTTTTAAATGTTAAGCCTTGAAAATATAGGTAAAAATATTTGATACTATGTAGTATCATATTTTTATATTTTGGATGCAATTTGCGTTTAGAATATGAGACCAGGTAAAAAAATTTACTATGGTCAGGTAAAAAATTTAATACTATGTGGTATTATTTCAGGTGGTTTGTTCACAAAAATGAGTCCACCATCTTTATGTCAAAATGGCCACCATAAAAATATTCCAGGTGTACATTAGCTGATATAAGCATTCTATCTCTGGATCAATGTATAATCAGAAAGAATTAAATGCAATTTATGACACTGCTCTGTTTTGCCTAACCAAGTTATGATAATATATACATATGATATACTACATTGCTCACAATACACAGAGACACATCTGAAAGTGGAGGGGTTAATCATAAGATATGCAGGAGTTTATTGAACTCTAATGTTCATAGTTTCAAATAATGTGGGTAGCCAGCAATTTCTTTAATAATCTTTTTTTATTCACAGATATTGGCTGAAGTGGAAACCAATTGAATTCATCAGACGGTGGTATGTAAATCTTGTACAAAGAAACAGAAATCCTTATGAGAATACAACAATGCAAGAAGGTGAATATTGCTGAGTTTGTGGAACTGATGTTTCAATGAATATAGCTTTCTGAACATTCCATAGAAAGAAACAGTATTTCTGTGAATTGTGTGAATCACAACTGAATAAATGCATAACACTGAATAAAACAAACAAGGTTCTTCTGAAGTGTGTTCAATCACAGTTTCTCGGATTTCACACATCGGAAAACAAACTTGGAAGATCATGTCAGAGTGCAGCCATATTTTTAAGTATGTAGCTCTACATTTTGATGCAATTCATATTTAGAAATAATCCTCATTACAATAAAATTGAGATAAACAATATTCTTGCAGGGAAAATCTGCAATTTTCAAAGAGTTTTCATTTAAAGAGATATATGCAAGCACATGCTGGAGAGAAACTATATACTTGTGAATCCAGTGTATACCCATCTACATGGAATTCGAATTTTAATATATGCATGCTAAACACACTAGAGAGAAAGATTATTGTTGTGAAGTGTGTGGATCAGAACTTTGTAATTATTTCTCAAAAGACACTTTAAAATACACACTGGTGAGAAAGTATATTGGAAAGTGTGTGTATCATCATTATCAAAGAATTCACATTTAAAAACATGAAGACACACTGGGAAGAAACTATATTTTAGTGGAATATTTGGATCAGCATTTTGAAAGAGATTAAATTTCAAATGCCATTTGCAAATTCACATTAGAGAGAAACCACATCTTATGAAGTGAGCATTTCTAAAGAATTCAGATTCGAAAACTTATGCAACACAATGGGAAGAACCATATGTAAAGAATCAAGATTAGCATTTCCACAAATATCATAATTAAGAATACACTTTATAAATAAACCATTTTGTGAAATGTGCAGTCATCATTTTTAAATAGTTCTTTAAAAAGCATATTCAAACATAACAGTAGAGAAACCATATTCTTGTTAAGTGTGTGGGTTAGCATGTTCAATTTATTTTTAAAATCACATCTGCAAACACATTGGGAAGAAACCATATTCATGGAGATAATGTGGATTGGCATTTTTCAGCAAATTCTAAATACACACTAGAGAGGAATCATAGTCATGTGCAGTTCAACATTTTCCGATGGTTCATCTGTAAAAATGCAAATATACAGTGGAGCGAAAACATATTCTTGTGAATTGTGTGGGTCTGCATTTTCCCATAGTTCGTATTTGAAAAGACACATGCGAACACATACTGGAGAGAAACCATATCCTTGTGATGTGTGTGGGTCAGCATTTTCACATAGTCCAAATTTAAAGAAACATATGCAATCACACACTGGAGAGAAACCATATTCTTGTGAAGTGTGTGGGTCAGCATTTTCACAGGGATCAGATTTAAAAAGACACCTGCGAACACACACTGGAGAGAAACCATATTCTTGTGAAGTGTGTGGGTCAGCATTTTCGGATGGTTCAAATTTAAAGAAACACATGCAAACACACACCGGAGAGAAACCATATTCTTGTGAAGTGTGTGAGACAGCTTTTTCCCGTAGTTCGTATTTAAAAAGACACATGCGAACACACACTGGAGAGAAACCATATTCTTGTGAAATATGTGGGTCAGCATTTTCCTATAGTTCAAATTTAAAAACACATATGCGAACACACACTAGAGAGAAACCATATTCTTGTGAAGTGTGTGGGTCAGCATTTTCTGATAGTTCATCTTTAAAGCGACATACACGAACACACACTGGAGAGAAACCATATTCTTGTGATGTGTGTGGGTCAGCATTTACCAATAGTTCAAGTTTAAAAGTACATAAGTCAACATGCACTGGAGGGAGGCCATATTCTTGTGGAGTGTGTGGGTCGGCATTTACCAATAATTCAAATTTAAAAGTACACAAGCCAATACCCACTGGAGAGAAGCCATATTCTTGTGAAGTGTGTGGGTCAACATTTTCACAGAGTTCAAATTTAAATATAACACGAACACACACTGGAGAGAAACCTTATAGTTGTGAAATGGGAGGTCACTCATGACCTGAAGTTCACAACATTAGCATTTTCAAAGATTTCACATTGAAAATTATGCATGGAAACAAAAACTGGTAAAGAAAGCAAATACTTGTGACGTGTACGGATCAGCATTTTTGTATTTAAAAAATCACCTGCCAACACACTGGTGAGAAACAATATCCTTGTGAAATGTGAGAATTTGTATTTTTGTAGAAATCTGCATTGAAATTCCACATGCAGAAACAAACTGAAAAAAACTATGTTCATTTGGAATATCTTTTTTATTTCATGCAAGTTGAAAAAAAAACACAGAAATGGGCTTTGTATGGTTTTACCTTCTTAATTACTTTGCATGTTTTTACTTTGTTTTTCCATACATGTTTTCGTTTTTATTTTTATTAACGATACAAATGTGTATTTAAAAAGAAACCAACAAGACATGTATTTAAATAAAAAAAAATATGTACAGACTGGGAATGAAACTTTATATTGTTTAAATTGTGGAAATGTATACCTTGTAAAGGGTTCAAATTTTAATGTCTAATATCTATTAAATTGAAATTTCATAAAATTTTAGCAAAAATAAGATATCCTAAATTTTTTAAAACCCTTTTTCATCATACAAGATACAATTACTAACATTTGTTTATATGCAGTATACTTTTAAATTAGTAATCTTGAGCAAGTTTATTTATACCATGAGTCTTATTGTATTCACCATTTCTTGGGAGGTGGGAATTTATGTAGATTTTATTTCTTACACAAAGAGTCATGTAAACACTAGTTTCCCAATGAAAGTCAATTTTTATCTCAGCGTTACATAGTATTGAAGAAAATCACCATAATTGAAAAAGGTAATTTGAATGCTAAAGATAATTTAAATATGGGCAAAACAACAAAGATGAGGATACTCGTCTGAATAATTTGTGGAACAATAACAATATTTCATCCCAGAATTTCAGACAATGTTTGAATAAGAGAGAATTAGATAAATTATTTGTCATTTGAAGACAAACATAGTTGGAAATAATTGTAAAATTGTTATACATGCACATCCTTTCTTGAGGAGGTAGATAGATGAATTCTTTAAATTCTAAAAGTTGAACAGTCAAGAAAGCATGCATTATAAGACAAAGCAGAGTAACAACAATTACACCTAGGAAACAAGCAGGGACAGCAGTCGTAGCAACTGGATCTTGTAGACACTGACTGATGGTTACTCTCCCTAAAAGAGGACACCGAATTCTTTGTACTTTTAAACAAGATACATCATTGCCTATGATTGAATTCAAAATTAGACAATAAAAGAAAATGCATTAGTCAGCCACAGTATAGTAACAGATCTATGAATATGTTCTATCTTTCTAGATTCAGTGACATTGCAGATTGAAGCTGTGGTATTCACGCTTTCAATTTCATTGTATTACAATCATGTTATTCACTGTGCCGGGTGCATGATTTATTTTAGCTAACAACACATACAGAATAGAATGAAACAGAGTTCAAATATCAGGAGTAATTGGAAAAGTTAGGCCTATAAAAAAAGAAAATGTAAAGAATTTTAAATTCTTTCAAATTCTCTTTTGTAGATGATTATTATTCTCTGCATCGGGTATTCAGGGGTCATAAACAGGATGTTGACTGGGTGTTAAACCCAATAAAAGGCAGAGAGACACCGGACGCCTGGATAGAGACATACCACCCAGGCCTAGGAAGACACCAGGCCAGTTCCCCTGTTGGGAACAGTCTGTCG
>VCCN01005496.1:25086-44956 GCA_006491835.1 Architeuthis dux | reverse complement strand
TCTTCAGCTGAGAACTACTTTATTGATTCTTCTGTGATAAATATACTTCTCATTATCGTTGCCAAGTATTTGTATACTTTATTATCATTGATTTGTTACCATGTGTAAATTGCATCTTTGCAACATACATGTATTTCATTCCTTTTACCAATGCAGGAACAAGCAGAGAAAGAAATATCTTTCTTACGCATACTGCTAACATTTACCCTCTTTCTTTCTCTAGTCTCATCAGCACGCTAGCTTACTATTGACTATTGTTATTGTTTTTGCCATTAACTTTTTATAATGGAGTCAGATAAATTTAATAAAAGAATTAGAGATAATATTAGTTTTAATTCTATCTTTATTTACAAATATGATTGATAATATTGAAATATTCCATGTAATAAAGCTTTTGGAGTTGAATTAACATAGGATTATTCTTTAAAATATTATTTAAAATTTAGTATAAATAATAACATTTAAAGGATTTTACTGCTGTAAACAATAAAATGAATTTATTTCATTAATGACATCTAATGTTTTTGAGATATCAGCACAAAAGATTAGATTTTATTTAAATGAATGAAAAATACTTGTTTAAATTTCATGGACCAATTATATTTATGCATTGATAATCAAAAATACAAACTAGGAATAAAATATTTTAGTGAGAAAAGTTTAGGAATAGACAAATATTTCATACTAAAGAGATTTATGTTTGTTTGTATGCAGTGGCGGACCTATGGTTGGTGTCACCGCGGTAACTCATGGTGTCACCCCCATTTCTTTTGTGATATCGTATAGACAGACATGAATTTTGGGCGATATTATGTGGTGTGAATATATAAGTACAACGTAGGGGAGGTAATTGTGCAACATTGAATCACTTCTTTCATACCCTATTATCCATACTACCACACAATTTCATTGAAACCTATTGAGAACTTTTGGAGATATTGTGTGGACAGTCCTATAACGTATACATAAATGTATGAAAAAAAAAGAAATGGAAAAATCTCTCTCAATAAAATTTTTGGATTCACCCCAAAATTTAACCAACTCTCACGTACCTCGTTTCCCACAAACTTTCATTGAGTACTTTCGGAGATATCGTGTGAACAGAAAGATCTTTCATTAAAAAAAAGAATTACTAAGAAACTATATGAAAAATGTTTTAGGCAGTCATCTTGGTGTTACCAGCTCTGATGGTATCACCCACCCTCTCTGCCCCTACCTTGGTCTGTCTATATTATAAATCATCCACTGAATAACTGGCGGCACAAAAAACTAAAAATCATTTAATTTCCTTGTTTATTTGTAAAGGTTTAGGTTAGTGTCCATTTGTCCATAAATTTATTGTTTCAAATTACAATGTATGTATTGCATGCACTGAATAAATTTTGAAAATGTCTTACTAATGATATTTGAGCTTTTCTCATGACATTCTGCACCCAATTATCTACTGGGATAAATCATGTAGCCGGCACAGTGTGTGATGTTATGGGGTGTCCTCGATGTTGTTGATCTCTTTGGAACTGCGTTGGTGTTAGATAACGGGTGTATATACTCCTCGTTTGCTTTCAGCGCTGGTTGTGTGTTGCACTGGTGTTGTCCGGGTTTCGGGAAGATGGAGGCTGGTCTCTGAAAAGATTTGGCCTGAAACGTAACGAAGGATCAAAACAGAGACAATTTCTCTGGCTAAAGAATATACTGTTTATTCGTAATTCTACAGAGGTTCGTGTCACACACAGATATTCCCATAAAAGAGAGAGAGAGAGAGGGGTCGAGGCGCTTCGGAGATGACTCTCAGTCAGTCTGTATCTGGGGGACTCTCTCTTGTCTTCGCTCTGTGACTCTTATTTATACTCTCTTTGTTTATAGTTTCTAAGGGTTAAATTAGTTCACCTTGTCATGTCTGTATATTTTGGATTTTGTCTATTTTGAATTAACCCTTTGATCATTTATTAAACAGATTTCTATTTTTAGTTGATGTTTTGACTTGCACTTCCTTTCCTCCTGAGTCACCCTTTGATGTTATCCAAAGCACCACTCTTGTTCATCAAAAGTGTCAAGTCGATTGTTTTAGTTAGTTTCAATCTGTATATTTTGAACTTCCGATTTTTTCTTTTCGTTTATCTATCTATCTATTTTCATTTATGTGCCTCTTCGCTATGGTACAAGTGTAGTCACTGAATTCATAAAGACAGAGTATCTTCATGGAACAGGTTGTGTTTTACTTATCCACTACAAATCCATTCAGGGCTCAACATGGATTTCTGTTAAAAGCAACAGCAGATTATGCTTAAAATGCAGGAAATTGTGTGCCACATTTTAGGAAGAATACAGATAAATCCCTGCTTACCATGCAAAATGCATGTTGATATCTGAAAACACTTTACATATCTTTTTACTCAGTCCTTAACCTTCACTATTTGATATCTTTGACAAAAAAATAAAAAGCCGTCACAGAAATTAAGATACAACTTATTCTGAAGTCTCACTATTTTGGTAGACTAAATCCCTGTGAACCATTCACATTTTCTGCTTCTTCTAATCCTGCTTGTAGTTGAGGGTTATTCCTCTGTCTTATAATACATGCCTTTCTGGCAGTTCAGCTTGCCAGAATTTCAGTACTTCATACAACATCTAGAAAATACATATAGATACCATGTATCCAGAAAACTTCTACAGACCTTTTCATTTAGTCTTCCACCTTTCATTGTGACTGAGCTGCTTTGCTAGTTGACTTCTTTGACAAAATATAAAAAGCTGTCACAGAAATAAAGGTATTACTGTCCCCTTTTTTATTCTGAAGTCTTACTTTGCCATCCTTCTTCCAGCAGGCAGAATAGCTATAGCTTCCAAACAATCAAAATTTATATGATAAAATGCAGCTGACAGGGTCTGCACTAAAGAATAAGCCATCAGAAGGGTAATTAGAACTGATAAACCAACAAGAAAAACAACTATCAACACTGGTGGAGAGAGAACTAATGGAGGATGAACTCTTTTTTTTTGGTACTCATGGAACTTAGTCAATATCATCAGAATGTTTCAGCTGATATGCCACATTCAATTACATAGGTTCTCAAGTTTTATCTATGATGTCATTACACAAAAGACAAATGTTTTAACCAAAGTGGATAAAGAAGAGAAGAATTCAAGATATCTTGGCTCAGTAGAACATAAAATATTCAGCATCATCAGTTGCTTCAAAGTGTTCAATCTCATGACTTCCATAGCAGCAACAGCACCAAACAACATCACTTTCAACTTACCCTCTACTTTGGAGGTGAAGCAATAATATTTTATATTTCTATTCATTCTATCTCTCTCTCCCTATGTAGAATAATCACCCTGTATTTTACATGTTCTGCCAACATGAGAGAGACGTCTCGTCATTGGGTTGTACATTTACGGGAGCGAAATATAACATTTTGTCCATACCGGAGAAAGGGCTCTCCCACATGGTTGGATGGAAAGACAACAAAATTCATTATTTTCATTGAAAATATGGGTTTGTTTTATTCCCATTTAAAGCTTTGATTCCGGGCCGGTTCATTGAGGCATTGAATTCAGCTTCAGTTAAAATTCTAAAAGAGTGGTCACTTTACTGAATGACTAACAGTGATGGTAATAGTTCAAATCAAGTTTCTCCCTTCTCTCTCCTCCCTCACCCTGACGAGTGGAGGAGCCAAGCCCTCTAGCTGGTTCGACCCGTCGCTGTTGGGTGTCAGACCATCACTGACTCTAAGCTGCCAGCCGATTTGAAAATCACGGCCCATGTACATATTGTAAAAATTACATTCACCACAAAAGTAACTTCACAAGCAGATTTTATTAGCTAAATACAATAAAATGCCTTTGGGAATCAGAGTATATGTCCATGTGTTATTCCATTGGGTAAACACAGGACAAGAATATGGTTTCTGAATCGTGCTAAAGTGTACAGCCACAAACATATTCAGAGCATGTTTTCATCTCTATGGTGTGTGCATTTGTCTTCTCAAACGGAATTTCTTTGATAAACATTATTTTTTAAATCTAGGCTTTACAAAATGCTGTGTTGGCTTCATGATTAATGACTTCATAATTTATATAGTAACTAAATTGAAGGATATTTTAATTATTACAAATTTCTATAAAACTTTTGTTTATATTCTCATGGTATGATGGAAAATTGTACATATATCTCTATTCTGTCAGTAATGCTTGTAGGGAAGTGGTAGAGTAGCAGTGATAAGAAGAGCTAAAACTTTGCCTACATATACCAGTTTAAAAGCAGTGCTAAAATACAACTGTGATTATTGTTTTATTTTTCCACAACTGCTTGAATTTGCTGTGTCATTAGTGTGAATGTATTGATTTAATAAATCTTACCCATAATATCACAGGTTACATAAACAGCTAGTTAATCTAGACTTTGGAATAAAGAAGTAGTTGTGGCTGAGACTTGAACTTGCTACCCATGGATCTCTTTATTTTTAATACTTATAGTTTTGCTTACTTGCCAAAGAATGGACCATCTTTGAAAAAAATGGATAAAAGAAAAAAATATACATAATTTAAAATGTAGCCATTGCCTGTTGACAGAAAGATAAAGAAATGAATACTTAAAAAAGAATATCATTTTCTTGTAACATGTTTTTTTCAAGTTGAACCACACATTCACAGAAATAGAGTCTCTCTTTTTAGTGTGCACTTTTGTTTTTTTAAATGAAACAATCCACACAGTGCATAAGAATATGGTTGCTCTCTAGAGTGTGTTCACAAGTGATTTTTAAAGACAAACTGTTTGAAAATGCTGTTCCAAACACTTTACAGAAATAGGGATTTTCTTAAATGTGTGTTCACCTGTGTATTTAAAAAGAACCTCCTAGAAAACACAAGCACTCACTTTATTCAAAAAGATCTTGTTCCAGTGTGTGTTTGCAAGTGAGTTTTAATCCTGTGAAAATGCTAACCCACATACATTGCATGATTAAGGTTATTCTTTATAGTGTATTATGTGAAATGAGTAAAAATAATTAACACACTTTACAAGAACAAAGTTTCCCCTCAGTGTGTTGGATGTGGCTTTTTAAATGTTACTTCTCTCCAGTGTGTGTTCGCATGTGTCTCTTCAAATTTGAACTAATTGAAAATGCTGTTCCACACATTTGGCAAGAGTAGGGTTTATCTCCAGTGTGTATTCGCATGTGTGCCTTCAAATTTGAACTCTGTGAAAATGCTGATCCACAAACTTGACAAGAGAAGGGTTTCTCTCCAGTGTGTATTCGCATGTGGCTCGTCAAAGCTGAATTGTCTGAAAATGCTGATCCACACACTTGACAAGAGTAAGGTTGTTCTCCAGTGTGTGTTCGCATGTGTGTCTTCAAATGCGAATTCCCTGAAAATGCTGATCCACACACTTGGCAAGAGAAAGGTTTATCTCCAGTGTGTGTTCGCATGTGGCTCTTCAAATTGGAGTTATCTGAAAATGCTGATCCACACACCTGACAAGAGTAAGGTTTCTCGCCCGTGTGTATTCGCATGTGTGCCTTCAAATACGAATTCTCTGAAAATGCTGATCCACACACTTGACAAGAGAATGGTTTCTCCCCAGTGTGTGTTCGCATGTGGCTCTTCAAAGCTGAAATGTGTGAAAATGCTGACCCACACACTTGACAAGAGTATGATTTCTCACCAGTGTGTGTTCGCATGTGTCTCATCAAATCTGAACTGTGTGAAAATGCTGATACACATACTTGACAAGAGTAAGGTTTTTCTCCAGTGTGTGTTCGCATGTGTGATTTCATATTTGAATTATTTGAAAATGTTGATCCACACACTTGACAAGAGTAAGGTTTTTCTCCAGTGTGTGTTCGCATGTGTGATTTCATATTTGAATTTTTTGAAAATGTTAATCCACACACTTGGCAAGAGAAGGGTTTCTCTCCAGTGTGAGTTCGTATATGGTTTCTCAAAGTTGAATGCTGTGAAAATGTTAATCCACACACTTCACAAGTGATGGGTTTCTCTGCAGTATGTGTTTGCATGGTTTTTCCAAATAGGATGATCCTTACGCTTCACTCCTGCCTGTGTACTTTTAAATGTGAATTCAGTGAAAATGCTGATCTATAGACATTGCAAAAATAAATTTTCTTTTTATATCATTGTATGTGATAATTTGAATTTGCACTGTGTACAAATGCTGATCCACACACTTGACAAAAGTTGAATTTCTATTCAGTGTCTCTCGGCATTTGTATTTTCAGATTTGAAGGCAGTGAAAACGATGATTGGCACACTGCACAAGAGTAGCATTCCTCTATAATGTGTAAATGTCTGTGTAGAGAATGTTTTTAGATGTGAAAATACAAAGTGACAACTCTCAAAAATGTGTAAATGCTTTGTAAAAGAAATGTTTTCTTTCAATCTCATCTTCAACATCAAATCGATGATTACAGTTTCTTTATGGCCATCAATCTTTCGCAACCATATCTGTGAAGATAGAAGAAATATCATTAAAGTAAATACTAAACTTTTTAAAACAATTTTTTTCAATTGCAAGGAAATCATAAATCACTTGTTTCTATGAACTTACATATCTTACATTTCCCCTTCAGTTACAAAATAAAACAAGTCTGGTTAGTCACTCAACAGAAACCGTCATGTGACCAATGTCTTTTGGCAGCATGCAGTGTTGGGGGTTATCAATTACGGGTCTGGTTCATTTTACCGAAGTCCAAACGTTAATTGGTCACTTTTTTTCATAGTCTACTATTCTCAAATTACTGTGATGGGGGTATGCTACTATTTAGAAATTATGGGGGAAAAACATCTAGTTTAAATGTGGTATTTACAGTATATGTTGTGTATAAGATTTATTAAAAAATAAAATTATTTTCATTTTATTTAAGCTATTGGATTAACATTTTATGAATTCTCTTATGTAGTTTTATTTTTACTAAAAAAATTGGAAATTCTTAAGAGATTTAAATTAAAAAAAAAATTAATCTTGCTTTTTTGAATGAGGTTAAAAAAAAAATTGCAATTAATGGTTTCTGCTGTTTTTTCACATCTGCTGCCACTCGATCTTTAAAAAATCATAAATTTCACCCGCATATGTTAAAATAATTTATGCTGTCTAATAAACAACAATTCTATGTGGCTAAACTATACAAATACCTGAAATAGAATGAAAATAAAATTTGTTTTATTGTAGATACTCAATCAACAGCAGCATTAAATCATATTTTTTTTATAAATCACGTACAGACAATCCTTTTTTTCTTCATAAACCTTATACACAATATATATTGTAAGTACTAAATCTTATCGTAAATAAATACCACACTAGGTGAATCATCTCTTCCTTGGTCTTTTTGATGATTACCTCGTAGCTGTCAGGGTCGAATTTGATCTTTGCATGTGTCCTCATGAAGTTGATCAGTTTGCTTCCTGCCCAAGGCTTGAGTACCGTTATCTTTTGACCATTTTCAACTAGCCATTCCTTGAAATTCTTAAGGAGAATCATCTTGTTCAGGCCATTGAACAAACGTCTACCTGATTTCCACATCATCACCCAGGTGGGCGAGGCACACTCCAATAATATGTGAGCAAAAGAATGCTACCAAAGAGGCCAAGAGAACGGTATGCAGCCACATCAAGAAACTTGGTGCTACTAAAGCAGATGCCAACCAAAGTCCAAGGACACCAGATCACAGCAAGGAGAGAGAATGGTCTGAAGACATGTGATGCACAAAAATGGAAAAAGATCAACACCCATGAGGCTTCGCTGACATTACATTCAATCAAAAGCATCAGAAGATTACAGTCCCAGTTGCGACAACAGAACCAACAGTAGCTCGGTCATCCGTTGATGAACGTACAAGAATGTAACCTAGCTGAAAACTAAGCTTAATGCTTCAGCTATTTTCATATCCACACCTAAAAACAATAAGAAAATAAATAGAAAACTAATTTTTATTTCAGCTACTAATAATGCCATTCAAACGATTTCTTTTGTTTTATTTCATGGCTGAATGAATGTATACGCATAATTCTTGTTACATTTCTATATATAAATGTAACAATTATTATGGGACAGAGAGGTAGTATGAGTTAAATACAATCGAATAATTTTGGATGTCCGATTCTTAAAATCTTTAATTGGACATACAGGGCAAAATACCGGACATAACTGGCAACCCTGATTTATAGAGATACGAATCATTATCATCATCATTATTGTACATATCATGGTTAGCCTGATAGTTGGAGACGTTTCTAGCCAAATAATTGAGAATAAAAGCAATTCTTCTATTATTTATTTTTATTACATGAAGCATTGTAAAATCCTTAATTAAAACTACTATTTACCTTCAACTTTACGGTGATGGCATATTAAAGTTGTGATTATAAAAAGCAACGAAAAAATGAAGATGAAGCCGAAGGGAAATAGTAGTATTGAAAAAAATAATGGTTGTTTATAAAACATTGAAATACTGAAGTACACCCCCAAAATAAGAATTTAAGGAATATACTACTGCAACAAGGTCAACTTTTTTGTTCTTTACACATGGCAGAAAGTAAGGGTCCAGTTTAGCATTACAATTACATTGTAAATAGACCCCCTACGGCTAGCCGTCTTAAAAAATTGACTTTTTCAAACGGTCTTATGGACGCAAATCACAAAAATTACTTGCAAATTTAAAAAAATATTTTTAAATAAAATGTTCAAAGGAAATGAAAAAATTGCCAGAAAATGGCCAAAAGTTTATATATAACATAATCAAAAAGTTCATGGCCAAATGCCCTTAAAAAAGGCCTGATTTGTCAAACGTGGCCATAAAATGGTCAAAATGGCAACCCTGGGTCATTGAGATAATTAAGAAGAATATCTCAAGACTGCACTTGAATAAAAACCAGATTTTTTTTCATTTCAGGAATTTGTCTCTACTGTTTCTCTCTGATTAACAAAGTTAAAAGGTTTTGTTTTTTTTAATTAACTTAATGAATTCATTTAGATGTAGGATGTAAATCTAGATATTTTTGGTTGCATTTAGGTGTCTGAAATTGATATTTAGATGTTGGATGTAAATCTAGATCCAAAAGTTCTCAATGAATTTGATGAAATTTGGTGGATGGGTGGACAATAATCTATGAAAGAAGTGATTGAATTATGGGGGTGGATCCATACACAATTATCTCCCCTACGCCCTAGTTATATATCCACACCACATAATCTTGCCAAAAGTTCATGTCTGTACATACAATATCTCCAAAAGCTCTCAATGAAATTTCTTGGGGCAGTGGGTGCCATGGCAGCCGCAGGCACAGGGTTGGGAACTTCTAGCCTAGTAGTTCATTCTCAGCTAAAGGAAAATAGGGGTCATCAAATAAAGATATTTTTCATTTATTTATATTCAAAGAAGTATTATAAATCACTATTATTAATTTTTATGACTACTTTTTACCTACAGCTTAATTTTTTAGTTGTTTTTTTATTCTTTTAACCAGCCTGAATAAAAGTTATGGTAAAAAAAGTTTCCCATCCATGGATTTATTCACTTTTTTACAGTAGTAATAAAAATAATAATGATTATAATACTTCATCGAATAAAAATAAATGAAAAATATCTTTATTTGACACCCAGAAGGGCAGAAGGGAATAAAAAGTATAATATGAGAATGTTGAAATAATTTTCCAGGACATTTTATTTATTTTCTCATTTTCCAAGACTGGGAACCCTGTAATTTCTATAAATAATCTCCCTTGACTTTCTCTCTTTAGAATTATCCAAATTTATATATAGGCAATACTAAAGAGAAGTAACTGAAATACTTCAAAGCCGTAGTTTTGTATGACGGATGGAAAATTATTTTACATAACAATTATGGCAGGCTGCTCCACCTAACATAAAGTCCGGCCACTTCCAAACATGCACCGATGTTTGTCTTCAAATGACAAATAATTTATCAAATTCTCTCTTATTCAAACACTGAATTCTGGAATGAAATATTGTTATTGTTCCACAAATCATTCAGACGAGTATCCTCATCTTTGTTGTTTTGACCATTTCATTTCAGCTGGAGCATTATAGTTTATAAAAAGGCAATCAATTAATTACAAGAAAAATGTCTATGAATATGGAGCCTGATTATTTTTAAAGAGCACAGAGAAATTAGCCGAAATAATTCAACAAAGGTAATTTTAAATTTACTGGATTATAGCGCATGGCCCGAGATAGATAATTCTGCTACGGCCGACCACATCTGGAGAGAGAATGGCGAGCAAGTCCAGATTATTGACAGAGAATGTTGTTGGAAGCAGTGAAAAATCAAAGAGGCAGCTCACATCAAAATGTCGACTAAATGCATTAGCCAGACAAGTGCAGATTTCAACCTGATGTGGCTTCCACTTTTCAACAAATCTAAACCTGACAGGACAAAGACACAGAAACACCCGGGCCATGCGCTATAAGGGCTACCCCTCTTTAACCCATCACACTCAGATATTACACCTGAAGAAGGCCGAAGAATGGATCGGTCGAAACATTGTGTTTACAACACAAATAACAAGAAAGAGTTCAATCCGATGAACCATTTGAAAATTAAAGTATTGAAGACACATACAGAGAATAATAATCATCTACAAAAGAGAACTTGAAAGAATTTAAAATTCTTTACAGGCCTAACTTTTCCAATTACTCCTGATATTTGAACTCTGTTTCATTCTATTCTGTATGTGTTGTTAGCTAAAATAAATCATGCACCCGGCACAGTGAATAACATGATTGTAATACAATGAAATTGAAAGCGTGAATACCACAGCTTCAATCTGCAATGTCATTGAATCTAGAAATATAGAACATATTCATAGATCTGTTACTATACTGTGGCTGACTAATGCATTTTCTTTTAGTGTCTAATTTTGAATTCAATCATAGGCAATAATGTATCTTGTTTAAAAGTACAGAGAATGTGGTGTCCTCTTTTAGGGAGAGTAACCATCAGTCAGTGTTTACAAGATCCAGTTGCTACTACTGCTGTCCCTCTGCTTTGTCTTATAATGCATGATAAAGAATTCATCTACCTCCTCATGAAAGGATGTGTATGTAGAACAATTTTACAATTATTTCCAATGACAACAATTATGATGGAAATGCTTTGTTAATCGATAAAAACATGAGACCTTTCAAAGAACAGCTGGGGAGAACTTTCTTTTTCATGATCTTTGATTTTGAAGTAGGAATACTGAATTCCATAGCAGCAGCAACTTACAAACGGATATCTAAGTTATATATGTCCATTTCCATAGCAGAGGTGAAGCTATACTGTTTTAAATTCATATCCGTTACCTCTCTGCTATGGAGACTGTGATTAACACGTATGAAATCCTAACTCAAATTGGTATGAATATTGAAATAAAAATAGTATTCATATGGAAAAGAGAAAACATTTATAGGCTTTTAACAACACAATTAGACAAACACACAAATCTATGCACAAGGTATTTGGGCAATTTCTGTAAAGCATTTAGTATACTTTTTATAAATTCTAATGCAAAATATTTTCAACAATGTACTTACATATGTTCTCTATAAGAAACTTTTTAAAAAATCTAAAAATAACAGAGAAAATGTTTTGTATCTATGCAAATCCACAAAAAATAAGTATTCACACATTTCTTTGGAATATGTATCATTTCATTTTGTGCTGGCATGAGTCACTTCATAATGGAACATTATAAAACTACAAAATCATTTAATGAGAATATTTTTTTCTTTGTTGCACATTGAAAAAGTGTTCAGTAAAAAGGCAAGAACATACAAAGCCCATTTCTGTGTCTATTTTTCAGTCAACTTGCAAGAAATAAAAAAGTTTTCCAAATGGATATAGTTTTTGTGCTGTGTATTTCTGCATGTGGAATTTCAATGTAGATTTCTACAAAAATACAAATGCCCACATTTCACAAGAATATTGTTTCCAGGTGATTTTTAAAATCCAAAGTCTAGAAAAATGCTGATCCACACACATCACGAGAATTTGCTTTCTTTACCAGTTTGTGTTTGCATACATAATTTTCAATGTGAAATCTTTGAAAATGCTAATGTTGTGAACTTCAGGTCATGAGTGACCTCCCACTTCACAACTATATGCTTTATCTCCAATGTGTATTCGCAGGTGTTTTTTAAAATTTGAACTTTGTGAAAATGCTGACCCACACACTTCACAAGAATATGGCCTCTCCCCAGTGTGTGGGCAGGTGTTTTTTTAAAATTTGAACTATTGAAAATGCCAACCCACACTTCACAAGTATATGGGCTCTCTCCAGTGTGTATTGACTTATGTACTTTTAAACTTGAACTATTGGTAAATGCCATGCCACACACTTCACAGGAATATGGTTTCTCTCCAGTGTGAGTTCACGTGTTTCTTTAAAGATGAACTATCAGAAAATGCTGACCCACACGTCACAAGAATATGGTTTCTCTCCAGTGTGTGTTCGCACAGGTTTTTAAAAATTTAAACTCTGTGAAAATGCTGACCCAGTATGTGATCGCATATGTACTTTTAAGTGCCCACTATCAGAAAATGCTGACCCACACACTTCACAAGAAAATAGTTTCTCTCTAATGTGTGATCACATGTGTACTTTTAATTTTGAACTATCAGAAAATGCTGACCTATACACTTAACAAGAATATGGTTTATCTCCAGTGTGTGATCGCATGTGTTCCTTTAAAGATGAACTATCAGAAAATGCTGACCTACACACTTCACAAGAATATGGCCTCTCCCCAGTGTATGTGTGTGCATGGGTCTTTTTAAATCTGACCTCCGTGAAAATGCTGACCCACACACTTTACAAGAATATGGCCTCTCTCCAGTGTGTATTGACTTGTGTATTTTAAAATTTGAACTATTGGTAAATGCCAACCCACATATACCACAAGAATATGGCCTTTCTCCAGTATGTGTTGACTTGTGTACTTTTAAACTTGAACTATTAGTAAATGCTGACCCACACACTTCACAGGAATAAGGTTTCTCTCCAGTGTGTGTTTGCATGTGTTTCTTTAAAGATGAACTATCAGAAAATCCTGACCCACACACCTCACAAGAGTATGGTTTCTCTCCAGTGTGTCTTTGCATGTGTGTTTTTAAATTTGAACTCTGTGAAAATGCTGAACAGCACACTTCACAAGAATATGTTTTTTCTCCGGCATGTGTTCGCATGTGTCTTTTCAAATCGGAACTCTTTGAAAATGCCAAACCACACACTTCACAGAAATATGTTTTCTTTCCACTGTTTATTTGCATTTTTAAGATGATTTGAAAATGTTGAATTTCACACTAATAGGATTCCTCTCCCATGTGTATTACAAGTAGAACTTGCTGAAAAATGCCAATCCACATTTTTTCCATGAATATGGTTTATTCCCAGTGTGTTTGCATATGTGATTTTAAAGATAAATTGAAAATGCCAACCCACACACTTCACAAATGTTCACTTAATGTTATGTTTGAATATGCTTTTTAAAGAGGAACTACTTAAAAATGATGACCAGCACATTTCATAAAATGATGGTTTATTTATAAAGTGTATTCTTAATTATGATATTTGTGGAAATACTGATCTTGATTCTTTACATATGGTTCTTCCCATTGTGTTTGCATAAGTTTTTGAATCTGAATTCTTTGGAAATGCTCACTTCATAAGATGTGGTTTCTCTCTAATGTGAATTTGCAAGTGGCATTTGGAATTAACCTCTTTCAAAATGCTGATCCAAACATTCCACTAAAATATAATTTCTTCTCAATGTGTCTTCATAAAAGTGAATTCTTTGATGATGTTGATACACACACACATTGCAATATACTTTCTCACCAGTGTGTATTTGAGAAATAATTTCGAAATACTGATCCACACACTTCACAACAATACTGTTTCTCTCTAGTGTGTTTTAGTATGCATATTTAAAAATTTGAATTCCATGTAGATGGGTATACACTGAATTTACAAGTATATAGTTTCTCTCCAATATGTGCTTGCATATATCTTTTTAAATGCAAACTCCTTGAAAATTGCAGATTTGCCCTGCAAGAATATTGTTTATCTCAATTTTGTTTTGGGGGGGATTATTTCTAAATATGAACTGCTTCCACTTCAGCCAATATCTGTGAATAAAAAAAGATTATTAAAGAAATTGCTGGCTACCCACATTATTTGAAACTATGAACATTAGAGTTCAATAAACTCCTGCATATATTATGATTAATCCCTCCACCTTCGGATACACTCTACCTGGGCTCTGGAGGGGAAAAGCTAAAATAATTAAAATAAATTTCTTGTCCTTTGAATACTGAAATGTTTTTGTCTAATCCATTTAATTTTTGCAGAAAAAGCTGCACTTCAGTGTACAGGCCTCTGCTTCTGAGAGAGAAAATGTGCCAGCTGACTGTAAGATCTCTCATTTACTCAAACATTAGCAAGATGTCTTGGCATCATGAACAATTAACATGATCAAGATGTGTTCATAGAATAGTGCAAATAGTATACAGCAATTACATTGGTCTTTTCAACTAAATCAAATAGCACAAATAATGGCTTCAGTACGTTCACTTAACATTGTTACATGGCATTGGTTAAAATGTAACTGTACTCGCTTCTGCTAAGGTTTAATAAAGTTATCACTGTAACATATAGAGACAATCTGAACATTTTGTTGTGCTTTCTTTCATTTATTATTGTCTTACATTGTAATAAAACACAATTTTCACTTTAACTTGTATGTAAACAGGTCTGGTTAGTCACTCAGTAGAAATCGTGATGTGACCAATGTCTTTTGGCAGCATGCCGTGTTGGGCATGATCAATTAAAAAATGGAAAAAGGGGTGATCAATGAATAAGTTACTTTTCTCACCTTTTGTTGGCAGTGATTACTAAAAAAGTCTGAATTTTCATTAAAAAGCA
This sequence comes from Architeuthis dux, assembly GCA_006491835.1. Taxonomy (NCBI): domain Eukaryota; kingdom Metazoa; phylum Mollusca; class Cephalopoda; order Oegopsida; family Architeuthidae; genus Architeuthis; species Architeuthis dux. Next base: position 30,009 of record VCCN01005496.1, on the reverse strand, counting down.
TGAAAGCTGCCAGACACAAACTAAGGGTCCAATTTAGCATAAACATACATTGCAAATTGAACCCTCCACTAAAAACCTATTTAGGAGGGGAATTTCAAAAAACAAAAAAAATAATTTTTTTCCTGACATAATAAGGACTAAATGTTGAAATTTTCAGCCATCTAGCTTCATTGGTGCGGCCTGTACATGCACCGTTCCTATAACAAAACTCAGACGACCGACTGTCTATAAAATTAAACATCTTCTCTCCTCAGCGTCTTGTATAAAAAGGCTTGGAAATTGTAATTTTGCTGCCTGTTTTGGCACTTCCGTTTGTCCTGTGCAGAGCGCTGTTTCAGTACCTGCAACCTTAGAATCTATAAGTACGAAATCACATGCACCAATAACATTTTTCCATCACATGACAGCTTCAAGAAATCCCCCCCCCCCAGGTGTGTAACCATTTATTTTTCCCCACCATGATCATCAGAATGCCAATCTTCAATGGCCCAATATCCAGATAATTCACTCCCATCGCTATATTGTGTATCTCCACTCGGCATTTAATTAATCTGATCGGATTTTTCTATCATTTACCAGACACAAAGTCAGGGTCCAGTTTTACGTTATACTTATATTGTAAATCGATCACCCATTTTAGGGCCAATTCACTCCAATCGCGACATACATTAACATTATTTATCTCCATTTTAATCGGCATTTAATTAGTCTGATCGGATTTCTCTATCATTTACCTTATGTTGAAAGAAATATTCCATTTAATACATTTTTAGTATTTTAGACATCGTAGAAAATATTAAAGGAAAAAAGAAAAACTAAAAAGAATTCATAGAATGTAAAATAATAAAAAGGATTTGAATAAACTTACGATTTGGAGACAGGAATTCAGGCGAGTGTGTCTCGGAGTAAATGGCAGACGACAATTGTTTGTTGAGATAATTAAGAAGAATATCTTAAGACTGAACTTGAATAAAAACAAAATTCTTTTACAGGAAAATTATTTGTACAATTTTTCTCAGATTAAGAAAGTTAAACGATTTTTTAAAGGAATTTATTGTGTGCGGGGTAAAAACGGTGAAGGGCCAAATTTGTCCTTACGGCACAAAGATCCATTATCTGAGAGAATAGTTGTCAATGTTGTCAAATTATATGTTTTTCATCTAAATCTAGATGTTTTTTGTTGCGTTTAGATGTTGGATGTAAATCTAGAATGTTTTTGGTTGCATTTAGATGTTGGATGTAAATCTAGATGTTTTTGGTTGCATTTAGATGTTGGATGTAAATCTAGATGTTTTTGGTTGCGTTTATTTATTATTTCTATGAACGTGACCGCTACACTATATTCGCATCTTTGGGTGTAACTTCCGATGTACAAGAGATACATTCTTGCAAGATATACTGTTCGAAAGCTGATGTAATTCTCCTTCTAATGCTATATGCCTCTGATCAACCTGGTTGAGAAGGTATGATGTTGAGAAACCCGAAACCCCCGATGATACCAGGAAGACAACATCACTGAAGACTCATCTCGGGGCATCTAAGAGAAGTATTTTTCTAATTATAGCCCTGGAAATACCAGTGACCTCTGGGAATAGTTCAGATGACAACCAAGGAAAAGACTTGGAGTCGACTGGAAAGACAGTTGGCAGCACGGAAAGACGGCAAACGGGTCAAGATGGGTTAGCACCCCAGCGAGCATTCTCCGTGAGGAGAAACCCAAATATAGCTACGAATAACCATACCGAGGGGATCCCGAGAGGGGGGGATGAGATCCCCATTAGGACGGACCCAAAGGAAACGACCGCTAACGCCCAACGGATTACGAGCATTAGATGCATATGCGGAAAAGAATGCAAGAATCTGCACGGCCTTAAAATCCATCAAGGCCGGATGAAGTGCCTGGAAAAGGGAAATCAGGAGTACAGGCCTACACCCTGGTAAAACGAAGGAGGTGCAGGGCCGGGAGTCACTCCACATAGCCCAGCCCCTCCACGTCCCTGCTCCCCGAACCCCAGACACAGAAACCCAGAAGCGGATCAAGTGGCCACCAGCTCACAACAAGGGTGAATGGAAGGAGTTTGACGAAGACGTATGTCAGACACTTTGATCAGCAGCGAGAGGTGACATAGATAGACGGTTGGAAGCAACGACAACCATAATCATCAGCCTGGCGTCAGAAAAGTTCGGTTACACCGATCCAAGGCAGCCCAAGAAGCTCTACAACACGAACCGTAGGGCTAACAAAATAAAGGAACTAAGGAAGGAATTGAGGTCCCTAAAGAAACAATTCAAAATGGCCAGCACGGATGAACGCGAACCTCTAGCTGAACTCCGGTGCATATTGAGGGACAAACTAAAAACCATCCGCAGAGCAGAGTGGCATATGAGGAGAAGAAAAGAGAGGGCAAAAAAGCGGGCCTATTTAATCTCAGACCCATTCGGCTTCTCAAGGACTCTGCTCTGCGATAAACGGAGCGGCCAGTTACACTGCACACAGGAAGAAGTCAACAACTTTCTCCATAACACTCTGAAAGACACAGCAAAAGATGTTAAAACAAGATCCACCGACGATACAGTTTGATACGAGGTTTCTCACCTAGAAGGAAGTACAGGAAGTTGTCAAAGCATCAAGATCAGCGTCAGCATCTGGACCCAGCGGAGTCCCATATATCGTATATAAGCGTTGTCCAGGACACCTACAGATGCTTCGGAAGATCTTAAGAGTAATCTGGCGGAGGGGCAAAGTCGCCAATCAATGGAGACGCGCCGAAGGCGTCTGGATCACGAAGGAAGAGAATTCCAAAACGATAGACAATTCAGTATCATATCGAAATTTGACACCGAGGGCAAAATCTTCTTCGGCATAATATCGAAGCGCCTAAAGTTTCTCTTGGGCAACAATTAGATAGACACATCGGTCCAGAAGGGCGGGATTTCCGGAATGCCAGGTTGCTTGGAACACACAGGCATCCTAACACAGCTACTGAGGGAAGCAAAATAGAACAAGGGTGACCTGGTAGTCCTGTGGTTGGATCTCGCCAACGCTTATGGTTCAATTCCCCACAAGCTAGTAGAAGAGGCTTTGAAAGGGCACTATGTCCCCAGCGTAATAAGAGACCTCATACCGGACTACTATAACAACTTCCAGATGAGAGTTGCCTCTGGATCCACCAAATTCGACTGGCATAGACTGGAGAGAGGGATAATCACCGGGTGTACAATCTCTGCGGTCCTCTTCGCCTTGGCCATGAACATGTTGGTAAAGGCGGCAGAGGCGTAGTGCAGAGGTCCCATGTTGAGGTCTGGCGTTCGTCAACCAAAAATTAGGGCGTACATGGACGACCTAACAGTAACAACACCATCAGTCCCTGGTAGCAGATGGCTAATAAGAGGACTCGAGAAGCTCATGACATGGGCCAGGATGAGCTTCAAGCCAACTAAATCGAGGTCCCTAGTGATAAAAACGGGCAAAGTCATCGAAAAGTTCCGGTTTACGATCTCCAGGACATTAATCCCAACGCTAAAAGAGAATCCCGTCAAAAGTTTGTAAAAATCTTCGAAAGTAGCATGAAGGACACCGCTATTATACGGCAAACGACCAGCGACCTTGAAGGGTGGCTGACCAAGATCGACAAATCGGGGTTACCAGGATGATTCAAAGCCTAGATTTACCAGCACGCCCTACTACCCCGAATATTATGGCCCCTACTCCTATACGAAGTCCCAATAACAACTGTGGAAGCGTTGGAGCGTAAGATCAGCGGACACCTCCGAAGATAGCTGGGCTTGCCAAAGAGCCTAAGTAGTGCAGATTTATACGGCACCACAAACCCACTACAACTTCCTTTCAGCGATCTCAAAGAAGAGTTCATAGTAACAAGAACAAGGAAGGCCTGCAATACAGCGAATCCAGGGACCCTAAGGTGGCAGCAGCAGGGATAGAGATTCGCACTGGAAGGAAGTGCTACCAGGGAACTAAACGTGGCGGAGGAAAGACTAAGGCAGAAGGCGCTAGTGGGGACAGTGGCAAAGGGTCATGCAGGCCTAGACTACTTCCCAAGCCCCCAAATAAGCAAGGCAAAAGGCAGGAAGAAGTGCAGGCGGGCGCTGAAGAGGAACGTAGGTGCAAAATGGTCGGGTTAAGCCAGCAGGGAGCATGGACGAGGTAGGAGGGCGTCGAGCGGCGAAGAGTTACCTGTGCGGATTGCTGGCGATCTGACTTCAGTCGAGTCCGGTTCCTTGTTCAGGCGGTATATGACATCCTGCCAAGCCCGGCAAACCTCCATACATGGGGAAAGAGCGATGTCCCCTCATGCCCACTGTGCGCTGGAAAAGGCTCATTACAGCAGCCCCTTAGTAGCTGCCCGAAAGCCTTGGGCGACGGTCGGTACAGATGGCGCCACGACCAAGTGCTCAAGGCGATAGCAGATGCTACGGCCATACATACCAGCATATACCAACCAGGGAGGAGGGTCAACCAGATCAAATTCATCAGAGCAGGAGGTGAGAAACAAACATTAAAAAGAGGAAAAACAAGCCTGCTTTCTTCTGCACCCGATTAGCAGTTAAGAGCGGACCTGGGCACACAGCTAAAGTTCCCCGAACATATTACGGAAACATCACTCCGACCAGACTTGCTAATATTCTCCGACAGTACCAAACAGTTGATTATGTGGGAACTTACTGTGGCTTGGGAAGAATCTATGGCACTTGCCAACGAAAGAAAGCGTGCCAAATACCAACAGCTAGTGGAGCAGTGCCAATGAAATGGATGGAGAATATACTACAAACCAATCGAGATGGGATGCAGAGGTTTCGCGGGGCAATCCCTATGCAAGGCACTTGCAAAGATCGGCGTTGTGGGGTCTGCAAAGAGGAAACCGTTGAAAGACATCATAGACGCAGCTGAAAGATCGTCTAGAT
>VCCN01005496.1:2112-12689 GCA_006491835.1 Architeuthis dux | reverse complement strand
TCCAGTGTGTGTGTGCATGTGTCTCTTTAAATCAAACCTACGGGAAAATGCTGACCCACACACTACACAAGAAAATGGTTTCTCTCCAGTGTGTGTTCGCATATGTACTTTTAAATTAGAACACTGTGAAAATGCCAAGCCACATACTTCACAAAAATATTGAACTGCACACTTCATTTGAATATTTTTCTCTAGTATGTATTACAAGCTCACTGAAATATGCCACAAGAATATGTTTTTTTATTGTTATGTTTGAATATGCTTTTTTAAAGTGGAACTATTTAAGAATGATGCACATTCTACAAAATGATGGTTTATTTATAAAGTGTATTCTTAATTATGATATTTGTGGAAATATGGATCTTGATTCTTTACATATGGTTCTTCCCATTGGGTTTGCATAAGTTTTTGAATCTGAATTCTTTGGAAATGCTCACTTCTTAAAATGTCCTTTCTCTCTAATTTGCAAGTGGCATTTTAAATTTAACCTCTTTCAAAATGCTGATCCAATCATTTCACTAAAATATAGTTTCTTCCCAATGTGTTTTCATGTTTTTAAAAGTGAATTCTTTGATAATGATGATACACACACTTTGCAATATATTTTCTCACCAGTGTGTATTTGAACATGTCTTTTGTGAAATAATTTCAAAGTTCTGATCCACACACTTCACAACAATAATCTCTAGGGTGTTTTAGCATGCATATTTTAAAATTTTAATTCCATGTAGATGGGTATACACTGGATTCACAAGTATATAGTTTCTCTCCAGCATGTGCTTGCATATATCTTTTTAAATGAAAACTCTTTGAAAATTGTAGATTTGCCCTGCAAAAATATTGTTTATCTCAATTTTATTAATGGGGTTTATTTCTAAATATGAATTGCTTCAAAATATAGATCTATATACTACAAAAATATGGCTGCCCTCTGACATGATCTTCCAAGTTTGTTTTCTGATGTGTGAAATCCTGGAAACTGTGATTGAACACACTTCAGAAGAACCTTGTTTGTTTTATTCAGTGTTATGCATTTATTCAGTTGTGATTCACACAATTCACAGAAATACTGTTTCTTTCTATGGAATGTTCAGAAAGCTATATTCATTGAAACATCAGTTCCACAAACTCAGCAATATTCACCTTCTTGCATTGCTGTATTCTCATAAGGATTTCTGTTTCTTTGTACAAGATTTACATATCACCGTCTGATGAATTCAATTGGTTTCCACTTCAGCCAATATCTGTGAATAAAAAAAGATTATTAAAGAAATTGCTGGCTACCCACATTATTTGAAACTATGAACATTAGAGTTCAATAAACTCCTGCATATCTTATGATTAGCCCCTCCACCTCCAGATGTGTCTCTGTGTATTGTGAGCAATGTAGTATATCATATGTATATATTATCATAATTTTGTTAGGCAAAACAGAGCAGTGTCATGAATTGCATTTAATTCTTTCTAAGTTCTTGAGGGAAAAAGCTCAAATTAATCAAAAAAATGTTTTGTTCTTTGAATACTGAAATTCTTTTGTTTTGTTCAATCCATTCCGTTTTTACAGTTGGTGTGCCATATAAGTCAATTATATTTCAAAGTGGGGTCATGGGAGTTCTGTTACCTCTGTTGTCAAATGAGCTGACGGTGTATAGCAAAAAAGTGCTCATACCAAAATATCAGGCTTACAGGTTTAACCAACAAAATAAGTGGCAGTCTGTTGAATCCTTTTTGATATTAAATGAAAAAGAAAAAACACGAAATAGACAAAATTTATTTTTTCTTGCAATTTGTGTATGGTCAAGTTACATATTTACTGGACTATTACTGTTTATATTCTTTAAAATATTGCAATTCCCCAATAGAAGATCACAGCACAGCACATGCATATTTCCCAAGGTCACTGGTGTCATTTCCACTTCTGCACAGGTGATGGCCCGGAAATGACCTCCTGTGGTAGTATATCATAACATATATAATATTGATAATTGACAATGTGGAAAGAAACACCAATTGTTTATAAAATCAACAATCTATTAACATGTTTTGCTAGTTACAGCTTCATCAGAATGAGACGAAAATACAAAATGAAACAGAGTTTTGAAAGTTACTGATTTTTGATGTCATTATTCTACAAATTTTAAATGTTACGCTTTAAAATGTGTGATTAGAATAGGTAAAAAAATGTAATAATATTCTTTAATTTTAGGATGTGATGGGTGATTAGAATATGAGGCCAGGTAAAAAAATAAATATTATGTGGTATTATTTCTTAATGTTTGGCTGCGTAAAATAGTTGTTTGATGTGTTGCACAAACGCATTTGCATATTCTTGGAAAGTGGTCCCTGTTGCGTAAATTGTGTGCAGTTGTAATTCACCATCTTCAATTGAGCAAATATTTTGTCAACTCGACTGAAATTCTTCTCCCAATGTGCTCTGATGAAAATTAGAATTTGTAATTCTGTCTCTAGTATAATGTCCCAGATAAGAAATGCTGGATATGACTTCATACTGTTTCTCTATTCCTGGAATGTTTGATTTATATCAGCCTGAATATAGGCTTGTTGTTGAAGCTTTGCTGGAGCTAAATCTGTTGCCTGGTGAGCATGCCTCCTGGTCCTTGTAATGTGTGCACACATGGTAAGAATGCTTGTGCTGAGCCACTTGTTGTTACACCTGCTTCAGTGATTGCAACAGGGTCACCAAACATTACTAAAAACTCTGGGAAGCGCCACTGAATTTGTTTTGCCACTGCAAATATTGGACAATCACATGCCATCAGAGGTACTTTCTGTGGGTTGAGGAAATGTGCGGTTTTCTTGATGATCTCCATTTTACATCTGACTCATACAAGATGTGTGAGGAAAGTATCCAGCCATTTTCAATATATCAAGAACCGGTTGTGAGGCCTTAATGTAACTACACAATCAGAAGGGACCTTACTGCATACACTCTCCTGTGGGGTTACTCAGTCAGCAGTGAGACGCCATTGTGTAACCGTCTCTTTCACAATGTCCGAGCTTATCCATTCTTCACCTCTCGTTGGGAAATCTTTGCTTTATTATGACCTAAAAATAACTACCAGAGGTCATAATATTGACGTCAAGACTAAGTGATGTGTTTTTGTTGAATTACTAAGAGTTCTGGTCAGAATTTCATTATTACTTTTGGTATAATTGGTAGTAAAATGTGTTATTAATGACCTTGAAATGACCTCTAGGGGTCAAATGATTCATAGTGGGTTGAAAATAATTGAAAATTCGGGTCCAATTGGTGGGTAGTTTTATTTTAGTATTAAATTCAAGTTTGTAAGCAATTTTGTTTCCCTTTTTAAACATATATAATTCTAATGGCAGCCATTTTCCAAGATGGCAGCCACAGCCATAATATAATTAATTTTAGTTGGATCCATTGAAAATATTATTCTTATATACATAAGCTATTATCACTGAAAGTTTGGTAATTCTGTTGAGCATGTAACACTTCACCCCTTTTTTTGCACTAATGGAGCAGACTACGGGTACTTTTCACTATATTTTCTGTAAAAAGTAACTAATATTTTTTCCCAAATCCAGTCAACTAATCATTAAATTAACTAATTTTCTTCGAAATTCATGCTTGAATCCTTCTTAGTGCCCTTAGATTCTATTATAAATAGCACAGGTAAAAGGTGTGAGCATTTTAAAAATGTGGCTTCCAAATTTAGTGCTTTAGATCCAAAGCATTTTGACAATACAGATAATGTGAGCAAATTAGAATTTTTAGCAAACATGTACTCAGATGTCATCCAAAGTCAAACTGAAATAGTACAAGAGCTTCTTTCATTCAAAGACATATATAACGAGATAATGAGCACTAGCAGTATGGCAAATTCAAGTATCGAGAAACTGACCATCAACAATGTACTTAAATTTATGCTCACCAATGACACGTGTTCCATTTATCCAAACCTGTCCAACTTGTACCACATTTTTCTGACCCTACCAATAACTAGTGTAGTTGCAGAACAATCCTTTAGCTGTCTGAAGCACATGAAGTCATACCTTCATTCTACAATGGGCATGGATAGATTGTCAGGGTTAGCTTTGCTCTCCATTGAAAGACAATTGACTATTGAGATGGATTATAATTAAGTAATAGATAACTTTGTAAGAATAAAGCCTGGACAAAAGTGGCTGTTGTAGTTGCTTCATACATTTTTTATATTGCCTTTTTTTGTTTTCATTTCACGTTTAAAATGAAAAATAATTAAATAACATGTGTTTTATGTTTTGAATACATCATAGATTTATGAGCTTACTGTAAAATAGGTACCAATGTGCACTTTTTACAAAAATTCTAAAACGTATTGTAATAACATATTTTCTTTGAAGTTTTAATTTTGTTTCACCTGCAAGAAAATAGCATAAAGTTAGTCGTAAAAAAATTACTATGGGGAGAAAATTTACTCTTTATTATTACAGAAGCCGTCTTGTTTACATCTTGTGCAATGTTTATGCTATTTTTATTCAACAATATCTCCGGTTCTATAAGGTGTACACAAATAATTTTTATCTCATATATTTTGCCAATCTTTCAACTTACTAAAATTAAGTTTTATATGATTTTGGCGTTTATTTTATCAAGGTGTCAAACTAGGTCATGAGGCCGCAGAAATGCCTACAGGTTTACATTTATGATATTCATCATCATCATCAGCTGTTATAAGTCCACCACTGGACAAAGACCTTTCCCATCTCCTTCCATGACGACCTATATTGTGCTAACCTCTGCCAAGTCTTACCGGCAAACTTTTCTATCTTGTCCCTCCATCTTGTGTCTGGTCTTTTCATACTTCGTTTACTGTCCCAAGGGCACCAATCGGCTAGTCTTTTCCCCCATCTATTGTCATGTCTTCTTGCTAGGTGGCCAGCCCATCTCCATTTTTGCTGTTTAATTAGTTGTATAATATCCTTCACTCTAGTCCTCTCTCTGATCCATGTTGATCTTTTCCTATCTCTTAGAGTTAGGCCTGAGTGAGGTGGTATTTAATTATTTATGTTATTGGCATTAAAAGGGTAATGAGTAACAAAATAAATAATCAAAACATTTTAGGGGTGGGGGCGCCAAAATTATCTTTGCCCCCGGGCGCTGAGAACCCTTGCTATGCCACTGACCAGACACAAAGTCAGCATCCAATTTTATATTATATGTACATTGTAAATTGATCACCCACTTTAGAGCCAATTCACTTCAATCGCTACATTATGTATCTCTGCTCGGCATTTAATTAGTCCGATCGGATTTTTCTATCATTTACCAGACACAAAGTCAGGGTCCGGTTTTACATTATACTTTTATTGTAAATCGATCACTCACTTTAAGGCCAATTCACTCCAATCGCGACATACATTAACATTGTATCTCCATTTTATTCGGCATTTAATTAGTCTGATCGGATTTCTCTTATCTGCCTTATGTTGGAAAAAAATACTCCATTTAATACATTTTTAGTATTTTAGACATCGTAGAAGATATTAAAGGAAAAAAGAAAAAGTAAAAAGAATTCATAAAATGTAAAAATAATAAAAGGATTTGAATAAACTTACGAGTTGGAGACAGGAATTCAAGCGAGTGTGTCTCGGAGTAAATGGCAGGCGACACTTGGTAGTTGAGATAATTAAGAAGAATATATCAAGACTGCACTTGAAAAAAACAAAGCTTCTTTTACAGGAAAATTATTTGTACAATTTTTCTTTGATTAACAAAGTTAAAAGGTTTTTTTAAATTAATTAACGGTAAGTAACAACGGTGTAGGGTCAGATTTGTCCTTACGGCACAAAGATCCATTATCTGGGGGAACACCGTCCTGGGAGCTAAATCCGGCCACTTCCTAATACTGGCTACCTAAAGTTTGGGGAGTTTGAGGATTTGAAATATTTAAATAGGATTAATTTATTCAAGATACCAGTCGAGGGGTGTTATTTAACGGGATTATTGTGATATTTATGTTCGCAACGATTTACAGTGATCGCTTATTTAATTTCACTCATCTCTAATCGCTACGCAGTAACATCTCCCCCCTTTAAAGGTAAGTGTTGCAGCGGTGGTTCTAATAGATTTTAACCTAGGAATACTCTTCTGAACTGTAACGCACATAACGTGGAATGGACCGTTCCACGTTACGTGTGTTACAATTCAGAAGAGTATTCCTATTCTAATAGATTTTAACCTAGAAATACTCTTCTGAACTGTAACGCACGTAACGTGGAATGGACCGTTCCTCGTTACGTGTGTTACAGTTCAGAAGACTATTTCTATTCTAATAGATTTTAACCTATAGTCCGGGAGCCAGTCGGGGCTTGTTGGGAAGAACTACCTCATTTGCATAAAACAAAATGGTCGCCAGCAGACACCAACAAAACAGAATTTCATATCACGTCTCCCAGTTGACATATCTGAGTAATTTAAAAGGCTATATCATGGGTTTAAGGCATGAGGAATTCAAGAATCCACTTTATTTTACCCTAAAATCTTAATTTATAGGTATTTCAGGATTTTACAAGGACGTGTCAATTTGTATCTATTGGGCTTAAAAAGTTACAGCTTAAAACGTGAAGCTAAGTATTCAGCATTTTACGAGAAAACTTCAAGTCCACTGTCCAAATTCTATGGATTGTAGAATTAGTTTTTGACGGAGGTATATACATGTATATATCGTTAGAAAGGAAATCTTATCAGCTTTCCAACGGTGTATGTTACCAATTTGTATCTGTTGGGATTAAAAGGTCACAGTCAGCTGTTTGGGCCCAAGAAAGACAACTGCGTTATAACTGAACCCCCATAATAATTCATTTTGTACGCTTCTGAATGCAGATTACTTTCCCAACAAACTTTCTTTATGCAGAAAAGAACTGAAAATGAAGCTTTAATAAGGGCCAGTTACAAAGTAGTTTATGCGTTGGCTAAAAGAGGAAAGCCATTCGCCAATGGAGATCGCATCCTCATCGCCAGTGTTAAGACACAAGACATAAGCATTGATCCATCCACAGCATCTCATGAAAAAAATCCACCTCTAGATCCAACTGAATACTTTTCTAATGAATCTGTTAGCTTTTCACATTTAATAACAGTCTATGTAAAGACGTATGATGTATGGCATGATCCGTCCAATCTCGATTGCAAAGGACCGTCTGTTTATATGGGCATGCACGACTCAATAGGGTCCATAACTCTCACAATCCTTTTCCAGAATGTTACAAGCTATACAAATGAAAAGTTATTTGTACGTGTCATTCTTTTTGTTTTCAAGAGCATAAATGAGTTGGTACAATTGCACTTGTTTTGTTGGTTGAATATAAAAACGTAAACAATTTTTCTCATTTCCTGATGGATAATGAAGTATCTCGATAAATAAAACTTATAGAAAAGTAAAATTGCAAGCCTCTAAATTATATTTCATCTAATTATTGTTGTTTCAAAAACAGCAGGATATTAATTTTATTTAGTCACTGGACAGGAAATGTGAGATATGTTGAGTTCATAGAAACACAAACTGAGGTGTTATAATTTTATTATTGCAAATAATGCATGATTTTAGTATTTTCTTTAATAATACATCTTCTTTATTTACAGATATTGCCATGAGAAATTAATATCCATGAACTGTAATCATCGATTTGATGTGGAAGATGAGAATGAAGAAAGAAATCATTTTTTGAACAAGCAATTACACATATTCTTGGCAGTTGCGGAACTATACATTTTCACATTTCTATACACACACACTGGATATAAATGCTACTGTTGTGCAGTGGGCGGATCATCGTTTCCATTGGCTTCAATTTTGAGAATACAAATGCCAAGAGACATTGAAGAGAAAACCAACTGATGTCAAGTGTGTAGATCAACATTTAAATAATCACATGCAAACAACAAAAAAACGTATTCTTGCAAAGTCTGTAGATCATCATTTTCAAGGGATTCACATTTGAAAATACACATGCAGACACACACTGGAGAAAAACCTTTTTTGAGCAAAGTGTGTGTAGCATTGTATTTAAATAGTTTAGATTTTTTTAAATAGAGAAACCTTACTCTTATGAACTGTATGGATCAGCATTTTTAAACAGTTCAATTTTGAAGAAACACATGCAAACACACACTAGAGAGAAACTCTTCTATTGTCAATGTGTGGATCAACATTTTTTCAGAAATCAAATTTGATGGAATACATGCGAACGCGCACTGGAGAGAAACCATTCTCTTGTCAAGTTTGTGGTGCAGCATATTTCGATAATTTTAGTTTGAAAACACACACTGGAGAGAAACCCTTCTCTTGTCAATTGTGTGGTTCAGCATTTTCAAATGATTCGCATTTGAAAATCCACATGCAAACACACACTGGACAGAAACCCTTTTGTCAAGATTGTGGTGCAGCATTTTCAGAGAATTCGTATTTGGATAGACACATGCGAACACACACTGGGGGGGGGGTATTTGAAAAGTCGCACGTAAAACACTAAATAATACTTTCCTGTTTTGATGTTGCTTAGATTTAAAGATTTGGCTCAACTCATTCTATGAATGGATTAGACAATATCTTTAGACAATTTAATATTTTATTAAATCCTCTATAATTTTGAACTCAAACCTAGTAATTCTTTTCTTAAAAGCCACAATGAATTTTTTGTTGTTTTCCAAACAGAAAAATAGCCATGATACAAGGAAGGTATTTCGTGTACACAAAAATCCACTTTTAGCCAGAAACAAGTCAATAAATTGGTTCCATTCTAACACCCTCCCCAAAGTATAATTTATTTTTGAAGTCTGTAAAATTCATTGAGTTTGAATTTTGTTTACTCAACAAAATAACTTCTGTTGAATAAAATCAAAGCAGTTGAGGGAAGCAAATAACTCTGGCCATGGAGCAAAGGGTAGCAAGCTAGAATCGCACAACCATACTATTGAAGTAAATTCAATCTGTCGCCTTGTGCCATACTATGTTAAGCTTAGTGGGGAATGATCCATTAGTTATAGCCTATCAAATAAGTTGTGTCTGTAGATTTATTTTCTTATAATTGTGCTTACTTGATTGTTAAATATGCGTGTGTGTGTTCCCGCATTAAGAAGGACATTGCGTCATATTTTTCTCTGCCATTAGTTCTCTCTCCACCAGTGTTGATAGTTGTTTTTCTTGTTGATTCATTAGTTCTAATTACCCTTCTGATGGCTTATTCTTTGGTGCAGACCATATCAACTGCATTTTGTAATATGAATGTCTATTTTGCCTTCTGGAAGAAGGATGGCAAAGGGATAGTACGACTTTTTCAAAATATTCCTAAAATAATAATTATGCGCCAGTTATTCATTGCATACTTCCGCAATACATAACTATTAATTTAAAACAAATTAATCTACAAACTTAGCAAATGGACCCTGAAAGTAAACCTTTACAAATAAACAAGAACATGAATCAATTTTCATTTAAAACAATAAATTGGACACTGAAACTAAATGAACAACTTGCATAGAGAATCAACGGGACACGTGGTGTTAGGAGCAATGGTGTGTCGGGGGGAAGGGGACGTTGTAGGGTGGTGGGAGCAGTGAGACAGAGATGTTGCATGCGCAACTCAAAGAATCAACTACCGAACAATAGTGGCTAGAAGTAGCTAGATTAATGTCACAATAATGAAAATGAATAGCTATTAGTGGCTAGAAGTAGCGAGATTATTATCACAATAATGGAAATAAATAGCTAATAGTGGCTAGAAGTAGCTAGATTAATATCACAATAATGAAAATAATAGCTAATAGTGGCTATAAGTAGCTAGATTAATGTCACAATAATGAAAATAAATAGCTATTAGTGGCTAGAACTAGCTAGATTAATATCACAATAATGAAAATAAATAGCTATTAGTGGCTAGAAGTAGCTAGATTATTATCACAATAATGGAAATAAATAGCTAATAGTGGCTAGAAGTAGATAGATAATATCACAATAATGAAAATAAATAGCTAATAGTGGCTATAAATAGCTAGATTATTATCACAATAATGGAAATAAATAGCTAATAGTGGCTAGAAGTAACTAGATTAATATTACAATAATGAAAATAAATAGCTGTCGTAAAAATGGTTTCTGTTGTAAAAATTAGCACAGTAATACCAGATTCTCAAAGACTTTATTACGAATTAAACTCAGGAAGAAAATGTGATTGCCTAACTTTTCTGGATATTAATATCTATATGAAAATGATTTATTATCTAATAAGAAAATAATGTCTGAACACACACGCATTTGGAAAAGCTGATTCGGTTTAATCCATTCACTGTATAAAACCAAAGTTCACCAGTTAAAAACAAAGTATTGTTGGAGTAGCAATACACTAGCGTTTACATCCGATAAGGGAGAGTTTTTCAAATGTTCTTTCAAGTTTTATTCATGTATTACTGCAAATTGCTTTCAGTGTTTATAGACAAGCAACATTTTCATCTGAAAAAAACTAAAAAAAGCATTGGCCTGGCTCTTTGGATTGCAGCTGTAGAACGGGAGCTGGTTTCTACAAGGTTGGTTATTAGTAAAGGAAAAATA
>VCCN01005474.1:2465600-2477685 GCA_006491835.1 Architeuthis dux | reverse complement strand
GAATGTTTCTTTGTTTCTAACTTTGTTTCTAACAAACTTTATGTTTTATAGACACTTAAACGATTGCACCCAATGGGCTGAAAATTTGTGTACACGGGTAACTTGACTCCCAGGATGAACATAGGATAGGTGGCACTGACCCCTATTTACCTCTAACGGTCAATTTACGGTCGCATCAATTTTGGCATTTTCAAATCTAATAGAGACGGCTAATTTGATCCCAGGATGAACATTGGATAGGCGGGGGTGACCTTTGGTGACCTCTAAGGTCAATTTCGGGTTGGGTCAATTTTGACATTTTCAAGAGAAATTCTTCTATTTCTGCCATTTTTCCTATCAATTCTTTTTACCCCTCTAACACCAAAAAAACGTGTGTATCTGTTCAAATCTATCTATCTATTTACCTGTCCATATAAATCTGTTCTTTTAATAAAAGATTCTTTAGAAAGATATGTAGAATAACTATTTCCTTCCTTTCTTTTCAGAAAATATATTTTTTCTTTTAAGAAAAGATTTTCTTTATAATTAAATGAATATACGTTTTGAAAAACAAATCATACTTCTTTTCTTTTCTTTTTTTCTTGAAGATGAAAGAAAAATTCTCGAATTTCTTCCTTTTCAAATTGTTTCCAAATTTTAAAACCAAACAAAGGAAGTATTTTCTTTATTGCTTCAAATAACAAAACTATAATTAATGTTATCCAACAGGCCAATTCATTAATGGTTCCAGTTTCTATTATTAGAAACTGTCAACCAAAACTGTCAACATACGGTATTGGCCATAAATAATTATGCCCCTACCACTTTTTAATAGAAAATTAATTGTCTTCTAAACCAAACATAGTAGGATTTTATTATTTCTAGTGGAATCAAAACAGATATTATCAGGCGTTATTTATGACCAAATTCTACAGCATTGAAACTCTGTTGCCAAAAATTATTTTTTCATAGTGGGTACTCATTTTTGGACGGCAACGTATTCATATTTTTGGCAGTAGAGTTTCAATACTGTAGAGTTTGGTCATAAATAATACCTGATAATATCCGTTTTGGTTGTATAATGTTCCACTAGAAATAATAAGATCCCGGTATGTTTGGTTTAAAAGGAAATTAAATTTCTATAAAATAGTGGTAGGGGTGTACTTATTTATGGGCGATACTGTAGGTTTCTTCAGTTTTTAAGTTGTTCTGGCTGGCTGGCTGGCTGGCTATGTATGCATGTATCGTGTGTACAGGCCGCACCAATGGAGCTAGAGAACTGAAGATTCACACTATTTAATGATCCAACAAAACGCTAGAGGAGTAACTTTGTAAGTAACATTGATCACCCCTTTTTTTTCAATTGTTTAATTGATTACCCCCAACATGACATACTGTGAAAAGATGTTGGTCATGTGACGGTTTCTATTAAGTTTATACTAAATTGATCCCTTAGTTTGTGTCCAGCAGCATTCTTGCTTGTTTTTTTTTTTAAATTTGGACTTTTTAGTGATCACTGCCCAACAAAAGGTGAGAGAAGCAACTTATTCATTGATCACCCCTTTTTCCAATTTTTTAATTGATCACCCCCAACACTGCATGCTGCAAAAAGATGTTGGTCCCGTGACGGTTTCTATTGAGTGACTAACCAGACCTGTTAATACCTGTGGTCTGAATTATGTTGTGTAATAACTGAGACTAGTGAAATCAAAGCTGCTTCATTCTGGGAATCAAGAGTGAAAGACGATTGTATTTGGTCTAAATGCCTTCAATTAGCATTTATTTACTTGTGAGGGATACAGGCCTCAAAATTCATGGCAAGCAGAAACATGTTAACGTCAACAACTAATATATATATATATATGCATATACTTTATAATACTTTAAGGCTGCAGATTTACGATCCAATTCGGTAATGAGATTCAAATTTCAATTCAAATGACTAAAAATTCTCTTTTGTTTTTTTCCTATAAGAAGACCGTCTAAATCGTGTCCAAAAATGGAAATGTTATGCATCTCAGAAATAATTACAAAGTAAGGAGACTTTATATTATAACATTATAACAGCTTGTTTGTACCCTTGCTGATCATTCAAATTTATATTTGGAATCATTTCTGACCAGACGTACACAGATGCGATGCCCTTGGCATTGCTCTGTGTATGTCTGGACCAGTGGATCAGGGTCGCCCTGTGACCTTGTCAAGTGCTCCTATCAATAGTTGCAAGGACTACAGAGAATTTTTGAGGATGTTCCTGCCCCACACATTCGCATCTCAGATTCTCTGACTTTGTGTCACAACCTGTTCTCATGGGGATTTAGGTAAATAGGAGCTTGTTTGTACCCATACAATTTTGATTTCTACGTTGCTTCTAAAACTCTGTTCAAAAATACATTTAATCTACTATCACAAGTTATCTTACTGTCCATGGATCTATTAATAATTCCTTGAAGATAAATATTTTTCTTCATGCAATTCAATTTAAACAGAATTTTAGAAGCAATGTAGAAACAAAATTGCACAGATACAAACAAGTTGTCATAAATCAATGGCTGATGTGCTAAACTTGAAAAGCAAAATTATTTCTGAGATGTATAATACATATTTTCAAGCTTGCAATATTTAGGAGGTGTGGTAGCCTAAAGGTTAACAGCACAGAGAATGGAATCACAAACGAAGATCAAACTCTGGCCAGGACGGTTTGCATTCACTTCAGACTAATGCCCTTAGGAAAGGCATGAATCTACGTCTTCCCCAGCTATGGGTAAATAGCAGGGCAGTTGGAGCCTTTTAGCCCTGTAAGGCAGTCCATCTTGAGTGTCAGCATAGCATCCTGGCCTGTAAAAATACGAAATTGCTATAAACAATGATTAGGTCTCCATAGATTGTTTGAGACAACACAATTTGGGAGCAACTGAGCTGAAGACCAGTATTTAGCCACTAACAATTTAGTCACTAGCAACTTTGTATTCCTTTTGCTACAACCAGGGTATTGCTGAATTTAAAGCACTGCAACGAAGAGGAGCAAAATAACAAG
Organism: Architeuthis dux; assembly: GCA_006491835.1. NCBI lineage: Eukaryota > Metazoa > Mollusca > Cephalopoda > Oegopsida > Architeuthidae > Architeuthis > Architeuthis dux. The sequence goes on along the minus strand of VCCN01005474.1, from coordinate 2,474,669 downwards.
AGAGAAGAGGGAAACTTTTCATCAGGAATTTTGTCTTTTGAGTCATTGAAAATTCTTCATTGTTAGAAACCGTCAACCAAAACTGTCAACATAGGTTTCTTCTGTTTTTAAACTGGTCTGGCTGGCTGGCTATGTATGAATGTATTGTGTGTACAGGCCTCAGTAATGGATCTAGAGCACTGAAAATTTAAACATTTATTATGTAAAAAAAACTTTTTTTTGTTGTTTTTTTTAAATTTCCCCCTCTAAATAGGTTTTAGTGAGGGTTTAATTTGCAATGTAAGTTTATGTTAAATTGGTCCTTTGGTTTGAGTCCAGCAGCATTCACACTTTTCTTTAGTGATCACTGCCCAACAAAAAGCGAGAGAAGTAACTTATTCGTTGATCACCCCTTTTCCCATTTTTTAATTGATCACCCCCAACACAGCATGCTGCGAAGAGTCATTGGTCATGTGACGGTTTCTAGTGAGTGACTAACCAGAGCTGTTTTTGTTTCCTCAAGTAGATACAAATTTGTCAATGGATGAATCAATATTTAAGATTGTAAGCATTATAATTTCATTTGTTTTATATTCTCAATATTTAAGAATATATTTTGAGAAGGATTTATAAATTGCAAAGATTCACAGAATACAGGCATCTCCCACATTTACACCCCGTTTTCACTTTTATGTAAAAAGGTGAAAAACAAAAATAGTGTTTAGCATTTTTTTTCTTTCAGCGAGTTATTATAGAGGCAGTGCACACCGTTTTCCTCTCTCTCCTATATGGCCTTGTCAGCTGGGGCCTAGACTATGCTGACTGCATCCCCCGCAAAATTAACCTTTCACCAAAGTCGCAAGTGTCTAATCACAAAAATAACCTTTCACCAAAGTCACAAGATTCTAATTAAAAAATGAACCTTTCACCAAAGTCGCAAGACTCTAATTAAAAAAATAACCTTTCACCAAAGTTGCAAGATTTTAGTTAAAAAAATAACCTTTCACCAAAGTTGCAAGATTCTAGTTAAAAAATAACCTTTCACCAAAGTCGCAAGACTCTAGTTAAAAAAATAACCTTTCACCAAAGTCGCAATACTCTAATTAAAAAAATAACCTTTCACCAAAGTCGCAAGTCTCTAGTTAAAAGAAGAACCTTTTAAAAACCGCTGACGTTCAGAATTTTAAACTGATTTTAGCATTAAATGACCCATCAAAGGTTGATATGCTGCTAAACAAATCAATCAATCAATCAATCGCTCTCCTACATCCCAGTCTCCCATACCTTACCCCACGCCCAACCTCTGACGACTCACCATTTCTAAGTACATCATTAAGACATCATGCTGTTTGTTACCTTAGACTGTTTCATTCCTACTGTTTATTTCATACCCTGTAAGTTTGCATTAAATTTCATTTCAACATTATCATAATTCAAAAGCAGTGAGGTGTGTCTAACTGTTTATGAGGCTGTTTCATTGGTAGCCAGAACAAAAAGATTTTCTTGATTAACAAAAACATATTTGGAATAACACAGAATTATATAAATACAAATTTTGTTAACATTGTTAAAAACATTGTATCATTCGTTGCCATAGAAGCAGTGACCGGAATTAATAAGTTGTATAAAAACAACTAAAATTAGGATGAAGGTAAAAACTCAACTTTAATAAAAATATTGTGTTACAATTACTTCATCCAATAATAATAAAGATTGATTTATAAAAAGACTACTAGTTTCATATATAAAACAACATAAATATGGCGTAGAGAGTCGGTTGTAGAGAGTGAGTTTATAAGTGTAAATCAGCTTCTTCTAATCCACAAAGTCTTTGTGGCTGATTGGTAAAGGCAGCTAGGCATAAACTAGTTTCCCTCTGGCAATGTAGGTGTGAGTTCGATTCTCACTGTAAGGCTTACTCTTTATTTCTGATTGCGCTGTTATTCGTTGCCATAGAAACAGTGGCCTAAATTTATAAGTTGTATAAAAACAACTAAAATTAGGATAACGGTAAAACCTAGTCAAATTTAAGAAAAATATTGTATCATTTTATTGAGGGCAAATATAGATTTTTCAGTTTTTTCCATCTATTTTGAAAAAATATTCACCTGTTTTGATGGTAAAAATAGTTCATGGATTGAACTCATGTACACACATGGGAAACAATGCCTTACCAGGTGAATTTTTGTTTCATCTTTCACTTTTTTAAAGGATAAATTTCTGAAAAATTGAATTATAAAAGATTTTATTTTCAACCAGCAGGAATGCAGGTCACCTTGCTATTCATTTTGTGTCTTTGTATATATGCAGCAATGTGTTGGTGAAGTATCTCACTTTCTGGCCTTGCTGCGGGCTAGCACCACTGTTCTCAGCACCGTGGAAGGAGAGCTGAGTGTGCATCAGTCTCTCTAGCCGGTATATAGCCTCTCCACAGAAAGCCCCATGCATAGCTTCCTTGTGGTGATAGATTGAAACTTGATACCGTGAGGCCCCAGGCTACATATGCAGGGACTCAGAGGAGGTGTGGCCCCCCTCCCTAGACGTGCAACATGCAGGCATCCAGTATAGGGACTCACCCGTATGTGCTCACAATCCTCTCCCCAGCTATGGCGTAAGGGCGAAGCAGTTTGCACCCTTCAGCCTTGTAACACAGTCTATCTAAGTCAGTGGTTCCCAACCTTTCCAAGGTCATTCCCCATTTTTGTCACTAGTTTTCCTCCCCCCTTCCATTTATTAAGTTGCAACAAAGAATAATTTCAAATAATTATTTTATTTTTCATATAATTAGACAGATTCATACTAAGAATTAGTTTAGTTTTATAATTGTACAGCTGCTACTGTGTATTTGTTACTCAAAGAAAGCAAGCGAAAATAATTAGAACATCATTTGGAATTCCAATTTATTACAAAAAGAAATAAGAATTCTGCTATTGTAACTGATATACACATCAATGTGATCTCTGTCCTTGTTTTTTTTTTGCTACTAGTTCTTTGATTTGTTGGTCTATTAGTGAGAGAACATCTTAAATCATTCTCAACTTGGAGCTTATTTCGAGCCTTTTATTGATAGATAGAAGCGCAGAAAACCCTATCTCTAGACTGGACTTTTATTTTTACCTAATAGCCTTATTCCCGCCTTGGTCTACCCAAATCCCTTCCCTAGGGGAAATTACCCCCACCCTCACCCCAGTGAACACTGCTCTAAAAGAAGGCTACTTTGAAAACAGACCTACAGCTTGGTAGTCGCCTTAGCCATCTCAGCTCACTGAGCTACTGAGGAAGGGCATTAAGCCTTGACTCTGTGTGCACAAGATGATCTCCACTTTAAACAACAGGGAGAAAACAAAGACCTGCAGCGACAGCAAAAACAGCAGGTGCAATATGCAGAGTGCCAGGAATTTGATTTTTCCATCATCATTTGATTTATAAGATTGGGAAGTTTTTGTATTCGTATTTGCATTTATTTGGAATTTTAAAAAGCCAGAAATGGCTAAAAAGATACTATAAATGGGCAAAAACTTGCTCAGCTTAATTGGGAAATTGGAATTAGGTTTCTATTGGGAATTAGCCGTTAAATTGTTAGTGAGAACACTGGCTAACACAGAGGTAAGACACTGGCCAAAAACACGCTCAGCTTAATTGGGAAATTGGAATTAGGTGTCTATTTGGAATTAGCCGTTAAATGGCTAGTGAGAATGCTGGCTAACACCCTGATATGACACTGGAAGCTACAGTTTCAATCCTGTATGCAAGTGGCTCAGGAACACGGCTTCCCTTGTCCTAAGTGTAGAAAGGTTTGTGCTGTGCATATTGGACTCCAAAACAATATTTTAAAAACTATTTACAAAACTGTATTAGAGTTCCATAATGTACCTTGTCCATTGGTCTAGGATCTTGGTGTACATTTTGCCAACATAACTCAGAAGTGCAATTCCTCTAAATGTGCCACAGTCTTCCTTGCTTTCCTTCTTTTTCCAAATTGGCTCCACTACTGCGAGCTGCCAGTCTTCAGATACTCTTCTTTCTTCCCAGGCCTTCCGGAATATATCAGTAAGCCACTGTATACCTGTTTCGCAACACGCTAGGATCGCCTCTGCGGTGATTCCATCCACTCCTGCTGCCTTGTTTCTTGCAGCACACGTGGAAGATTTTCTTTTTAAAAATTACAAAACTCTGTTTTTCTATTAACGCAGATTCTAGCTTGTCCAACTCTCCTTGCTTTTCAAGTCTTGCACATCTGCCGTCTTTTCGATCCTCTGCTCTGTGGAAATGCAATTCCTCTCTATGTAACTGAGTGAAAATGGCTACTCACGATCGATAGATCAATCGATATGTTACTGTTGCATCTGGAAGCTGCCTACTTCCATCACCCCCCCACTCACCCATGGTTTCTAATGTCTCTCCCACTGTGCTTCCCCCACCACTCAAGCCCCTCCCTCTCCACCTTGTTTCTCACTTGTCAATCCCTCTCTCTCCAGTCCTACTCTCTCCCCGTTATCTCTCACTTGTCACTCCATCTCTCCAGTTCTACGCTCTCCGCCTTATCTCTCACTTGTCACCCCCCCCCTCTCTCCAGCCCTCTCTTCATCTTGTATCTCATTTGACTCTCCCTCTGTCCTGTCCTTCCCTCTCTCAGTTTCTCCTCCCTCTTTTCAGCCCTTCCCTCTCCCCCTTATCTCACACTTGTCACTCTTTCTATAGCTCTTTACAAATACCTCACATCATTCTTGTGCTGTAGTAGTCGAGACAAATGCCTCCCTTCATATCTGCGCACATGCCTGTGTGTGTCTGTGTGTTTGAGCAAGCTTAAGATATGTAGCGATTTATTGGGAGTAAGCTAAGCCTGGCACAAGGACATATGATCGGGAGCACCTATCAAGTAGCAAACTTACTAGTAACAGCTTGACTATGAAGGCTTCCATTATTATTTCTGTTTTGTGTTTTGTATTTGAATATCTCTGTCTGTGTTTTGCACCATTTAAATCTATGTGTCGTGTGCGTTTTAGTAAATATTTTGAGTCTTCATACCTATCTTTACACAGTTTATGTGAGTGGCAGCGCATGATAAGTGCCCAACGAACCATTTTTAAAAAGTTGATATTTTTGTTATTTTTAGAGCTACAATGCTCGGTTTTTATTTTATTTTGAAGCTTGAACACTCTATGAATCACAATGCAAAGTGTTCAAGCTTCGAAATAAAAATAAAATGAGCATTGTACTTTTAAATATAACGAAAATATCAACTTTTTACAAACGGTTCGTTGGGCACTTATCATGTGCCGACACTCATATGTGTAATGCACATCTGCATGCATGCATGCGTACACACGAACACATGCGTTTATATCAAGTGTGTATGCCTGTAGTGTAAGATTAAGTATGACTTGTAAAATAATGTTTTTGTATGTGTGTGTGTGTATCAAGCATGGGTGGTTTTAAGTTTTATGCAGATGTAGTTGGTGTTTCAATATGCATATATATATATATATATATGTGTGTGTGTGTGTGTGTGTGTGTGTGTGTGTGTGTGTGTGTGTGTGTTTGCGGATACCTGTGTTTGGTGTCTATGTGTGAGAGGACACAATGTGTCTGTGTGTGTTAGGTATTTAGCATGTGTGGTTGTATGCTTTATGCACATGTAGTTGGTGTTTCAATATGCATATATATATATATGTGTGTGTGTTTGCGGATATCTGTATTTGGTATCTATGTGTGAGAGGACACAATGTGTCTGTGTGTGTTAAGTATTTGGCATGTGTGGTTGTATGTTTTATGCATATGTAGTTGGTGCATATATATGTGTATGTGTTTGCGGATATCTGTATTTGGAGTTTATGTGTGGGAGGACACAAACAACGATTCTCCTCCGTAACTACTAGATGCCCAAGTAGTAGCAGCAGAAAGATGTTACACCTATTATCAACCTTGACAAGGATTATTCATAGACACTGAAGACATTCTATCAATGCGCGTGTACGCCGTTATACGTTTGCCTCTACGCATAACTGTGTATACACAGGTATGTTTATGTGAGTGTATGTTTGTCATTGTATGTGTCAGTGTGTGGGGGGAAGTGTTCATGCAGGAATGTGTGCATGGACGTAAGCCTTTAGTGGATTGTAAGTTATTAGAAACCGTCAACCAAAATTGTCACCAAAACTATCAACATAGGTTTCTTCAGTTTTCAAGTGAGTCTGACTAGCTGGCTGGCTATCTATCTATCTATATGTTGCTCTTACAGTTCATGTCAATAGAGCTAGAGGGATGAAAATGTAAACATTTACTCCTTACTGTATCTAGAAAAATGTTTGTTTTTGTTTTTGGAAAATTTCTGCCAAAAGTATGTTTTATGGGGCAGGAGGGGTTAATTTACAATGTAAGTGTATGCTAAATTGGTCCATTAGTTTCTCAGATCTTTTTAGTGATCACCACCCAACAAAAGGTGAGAGAAGTAATTTATTCATTGATCATCCCTTTTTCCAATTTTTTAATTGATCACCCTCAGCATGCGGCTAAAAGACATTGGTCATGTGACAGTTTCTATTGAATGACTAGCCAGACCAGTTTATTAATAAACTAGCAGAGTATCCATAAAAAATGATGGGATTGTTTATGTATGGATTGGTCCTTCTGCCTCCGATCAGAGTATCTGTGCACTCTGCCTGGGATTAAAGAGTCACTCCCGGGCTTTCTCTACCCAAGATCAGAGTGTAGTATATTTGCGCTCAGCCTATGATCTGCCTGGGATCAAAGGGTTGCTCCCCAACACTTCTGCCTAGGATCAGAGTGTAGTATCTCCACTCATTGAAAAGTGTTACACAAAAAATATATATATATATAGATAGAAATTGTGTTTTATATATGTGGATATCTTTTCTACTCCATTGAATTTGTTGGTTTCTCATTGAACAGGTCTAGTTAGTCACTGAATACAACCAATGTCTTTTGGCAACATGCCGTGTTGGGGGCGATCAATTAAAAAATTGGAACAAGGGGTGATCAATGAATAAGTTACTTCTCTTGCCTTTTGTTGGGTGGTGGTCACTAAAAAAAAAGTTCAAATTTTCAAAAAAAACAAGCGTGAATGCTGCCTGACACAAACTAAAGGACAAATTTAGCATAAACTTACATTGCAAATTGAACCCACAAATAAAAACCTATTAAGGATTTTCAAAAATACAGAGTAAATGTTGAAATTTTTGAGCCTCTAGCTCCATTAGTGCGGCATGTATGCGTGATACATACAAACATAACCAGCCAGCCAGACCAGTTTAAAAATGGAAGAAACCTATGTTGACAGTTTTGGTTGATCATTTCTAATAATGAATAATTTTCAATGACTCAAAAGACAAAATTCCTGGTAAAAAGTTTTCTTTTTCTCTCATGTTATTTTTCTCCTGCAGTGCTATAAATTTTATATTCAGCAATACCCAGGTTGTATAGTAAAAGGAATACAAAGTTGTTAGTGGCTAAATACTGATCCTCAACTCAGTTGCTCCTGTGTAGGAGGGCAATGATGTTGTCTGATACATACATACATACATAGCCAGCCAGCCATACATACATACATACATAAGAACATTTTATTAAGAACATTTCATATTCAGCCAGCCAGTCCAACCTGAAAACTGAAGAAACCTATGTTGACCGTTTTGGTTGATGGTTTCTAAAAAAGACTGGTTTTCTAGAAATATTATCCAAAACCGAAACTTATGGTCAGGTTCTTCTCTAAATTCATGGCCACCTCTTTTTATGTTTTGTATTTTTTTTATTTTACCTGGATTTTCATTCTTTTCTTTTTCTCTTTCTTTTCTTGCTCCTCCTCCTCCTCCTCCTCCAACATTCTCCCCCCTCATCTATTTCCTCCCACCTTTTCACAATACCTTCTTCACCGCCGCCGCCACTTTCTCTTATTCTCCTTCTCCCCCTCCTTCACGTTTACTTACTGAACCACTCCCTCATAATTCATTTTCTTCCCCTTTCTCCCCTTCTTCTTGCGTGAGACAAAAATATTATTCTTAAATTTGACTAGTTTTTACCTTCATCCTAATTTTAGTTGTTTTTATACAACTTATTAAATCGGGCCAATCGGAAATAAAGAGTAAGCCTTCGGTGAGAATCAATTTGCCAGAGGGAGACTAGTTTATGCCTAGCTGCTTTTACCAATCAGACACAAATACTTCATGGAATAGCAGTAGCTATGTATAAAAACAACTAAAATTAGGATGAAGGTAAAAACTAGTCAAATTTAATAAAAAAAGTGGTGTGTTACAATACTTCATCCAATAATAATAAAGATTGATTTATAAAAATATTATTATTTATTAAAGAAAAATGCCTTTATGGGCATCTACTTATACAATTTACATTATAAATACGCATTCAACATTAACATGAATACATATTCAACATTAAAATACACATTAATTCAAGTAATAAAAATATACAAAAGTTAATAAAGAATTACAAGCTTATCAATACAGAGAAACATTTACCAGGCACATTTTATTTATTTTTATTTTTTTCCTAAATTCTTCTATATATTTCAGCTGATAACTCCCCAAATTTCATTGAAATTTATCCGGAACTTTTGGAGATATCGTGTGGACAAACAGGAGCGAATACAGAAATGTATGAAAAAAAAAGGAAAAATATCTTTCAATCAGAAACAAATTCCTGGATCCATCCGAAAATTCAATCACATCTCCTTAATACAAGCCTTATCTTTGCACAAAATTTCATTGAAATTGATTAAGGAATCTTGGAGATATTGCGTGTACAGACAAGAATGAATACAGAAATGTATTTGAAAGAAAACACAATATCTCCAAAAGTTCTCAATGAATTTCATGAAATTTTGTGGAAGGGTAAGACATGGGATAAAGAGCAGATCCAGGCATTCCTTTTTGATTGAAAGATATTTTTCCGGTTTTTGTTTCATCAATTTCTGTATTCGCTCCTGTTTGTCCACATAATATCGCCAAAAGTTCCTGAGGAATTTCAATGAGGTTTTGTGGAAGGGTGGCCTTACAATATGGTAAGGCGGAAGTGATCAAATTTTGGGTGGATTCAGATATTTGTTCACTTTTT
>VCCN01005474.1:2410130-2429698 GCA_006491835.1 Architeuthis dux | reverse complement strand
ACTATTATCAATATAAAACTATTAGTTAGGCACAAGTCCACAGCTATTATCTATATACAACTATTAGTTAGGCAGAAACCCACAACTATTATCTATATACAACTATTTTAAGCAAAATTTTATTGAAATCGGCTCATTAGTCGATTTTTTGTAAAAATTTTAAACATTTCTTTTGGACTAAATTTCATTCTAGTACAAATGCTCATGGTCGACCGGTGTACTCTGTGCAAGGCAAATTTTCAAACACAAATGTATCAGGCTTTATATAGTTTGCATAAATGATTTTTATATTTAAAATATTCTCCTGTCTTTCTTCTCTCTGTTACCACAATAATTCTTACGACAGTCATATGATAATTCTCATGCATCTTATGGCTGGCAGTGGAGATCGGCATTTCTACACTACGGAATTTAGGAGAGAATTTAAAACTGCCATTTGGGCCTTTAATGAACAACACATTTATTTATTTATTGCATCATTGAAAAAAAGGAGTTTAATGCGATCCATAAAAGTACCAGTCATGTAAAAACGTATTCAAATATTATTTTTGTATCCATACTGGGAATACGACACTCCTCAAAACTTCCGCGGCACACCTACGGATGTTTCATGGAAGACTAATCTGCCACGGCACATTGGTTGAAAATCGCAGCTCTACATAGTTCTATGTCAATAAGAACATAAAAATATATAGAGACGAAAACTTAATTAGGTATTTTGTTTATCTTGCTAATTTTTTGTCTTTCAATTATCATTCCTGAATTTATCATTTACTTATGCCTTCCCCTCCCCTCCCCCTTCTCATCATTCATTTACTTATTGAAAGTTTATATCCTACCAACTTCTCATCATTCTAATTATAACCAATCAAAATGCTTTAATTTTTAAGCCTGGGCCTAATCTTGTGAGCATGTTCACTTCCTGTCTTGCCAGATCCCTGAGAAATGAACTTCCAGTTCAGTTGGAAATAAATCAGTTCTACATCACCGCTCTGGTTAATGTAGCATAAATTGTGTCTTCGCTAAGTGCATACCCATACCGTCAGTGTTCGCCCAAGAAGGTAGCAGTGTGGGTGAGGAAACGATGACCCAGCCAGCACTGGATGGGTGGGGGTCACCAAAGGGAGATGCCATATGATGACTGTTAAATAACTTATCCTCAAAACACAGAAGCAGAGGAAAACCGTATGAAGCGAATGTCATTCAGCCGTTGTAAAATCTTTCCAAAACAAGAAATATCCAACTCTTTGAGAAAAATAAATATTGACTCATATTAGGAAGAAACTCTTAGATTCTGTAATGAGAAAAGTTCTTTTCCTTCTTCCTTTTTTTTTTAATTAGTGGGGATATTTCAAGAAGAGGGCAAAAACCATGGCTTTCTTTAAATCTCAGGAACTATAGAAGAGGACCCAGGAGTTCAAAATGGCTACTTTGATATAAACAAGGACCATGATGAGGAGAAAAGGACTTTGAACTGAAATGATGTTGTTCTTTTTTTTCACTGTAAGAACATTTTAGAACCTTTTATTTTAGCGTGAAAAAAAAGTATACAATTTGTATATACAAGCACACATCATAACACTCATATTTATACAATATCTAGGGTCTTAAACCTTTTACGGCGGTGTAATAAACATAATTCTTCTTAAAACCATTTACATTTTGATAGCACTACATATTCCAATAATCTATTCCAAAGTCCCACCACTCTATTGCTAAAAAAGAATTTTCTGATATTCAATCTACTTCTATTTGCTTCTACCGTATACGTGTGGCCTCTCAGTGCCTTGTACCCCCTTCTAGTAAAAAATACATCAGGGTTTACAACTTCTAAACCATGCATAATCTTGAACATTTCTATTAAGTCTCCCCGATCTCGCCTATTTTCTAACGATGTTAATCCTAACACTTTTAGCCTATCCTCATAACTCATACTTTTTAATTCAGGTACTAACTTAGTTGCATGTCTCTGGACTTTTTCTAAAACATTTTTATCTCACTCTAACTACAGTGACCAGGCCTGTGCACAGTACTCGAGGTGTGGACGGACATAAGTCTTATATAGTAGAAGGAACGAGTCCTTGTCTATATATGAAAAGATATGCTTTATGGTTACATTCTATCTAAGATCCTTGCACGCATGTTATTTATTTGTTCTGAGCAGCAAAATTTATGTCAACAAAATAATGTTAAATAAAAATCAATAATAAATTTTAATCAAATTCAAGCCCTAAACAAATTAAAATGTGGCATCTTTTTGGCAATGGATATCATGAATGAGCAATAAGCAAAAATCCAAACCTCTAAAAGAACCATGTTGAAGAAAAAAGGATTTTGACCTGAGTTTCTTTTTTGTTTTATTTTGTCCAAGATCCTAATACCTTGTATGTTATTTATTTGTTCTGAACAGCAACATTTGTTTCAACATAATAATATTAAGTTAAAATCAATAATTTTTAATCAGAACTTAAATTCAAGCAAATTAAAATGTGGCAGATTTTAACAATGGATATCAGAGAATGAATAACAAGCAAAAATCCGAGCCACTAAATTAATTTTTCATTAAATAAAATATTTAATGCTTAAAAAAAAACCCCAAATATTTTTAAACAAATATGTTAAAGGCTACAACTCCCTTAAAGACCATGGGTGCTCACCCTGGAAGTGGGGGCTACATGATCCTCAACTTTGGGCTCAGAGGTAAAGATTAATTTCAAACTTATTAATCACAACTACCCACAACACTGGTTTATTGCTGGCTTTAGGTTACTCATGTGTTCTGACATTTATATGTATCTATCTATCTATCTATGTATCCAGACTTTGCCCAGCCCTAACCGTTCGTAGTAGAAACTTGAAATTTTGCACTGACACTCCTCTCAATGAGTAGGGAAAATGTTTTTGGTTTTTTTTTTTAATTTCCCTCTTAAATAGGTTTTTAGAGGGGGGTTCAATATGCAATTTAAGTTTATGCTAAATTAGTCACTACTTTATGCCCGCTTGTTTTTTTAAAAATTCAGACCTTTTTTAGTGATCACCCCCAACACAGCATATATGCGGGTCAGTGATTCATAATTTCCCGTAGAATGCTAGTCTATATCAGTTTTGTTTATATGACTTGAAAGTTTCTTTCGACTTGTATCCTCATTATTGTTGTTTTTGTTGTCACAAATTTTCCTGCCTTCTTCAGATGAATATAATATCAAAGAGAAAAAAATTGGAAAACATGAAAAATATAGGCCTTAATACAGTAACTATATTTATTACTGTTATAGGATTGGCACAAACTAGTGACCAATTTAGCATAAGCTTACATTGAAAATTGAACCCCCCTCTAAAAACCTATTTAGTGGGGTATTTTGAACAAAAAGAAAATATTTCCCCATCTCATTGAGGAGAGTGTGTATACAAAATTTCAAATTTCTACTATGAACAGTTAGAGCTGGGAGAAGTCCAGTTACATAGATAAAATTGAACCCACCCCACCCTCTAAAACCCTACTTTGGTGGGGAATTTTCAAAAAACAAAAAGACATTTTCCCTACTCATTGAGGGGAGTGAGTGTGCAAAATTTCAAGTTTCGACTATGAACAGTTAGGGCTGGGAGAAGTCCAGCTACATAGATAAAATTGAAACTGGTCTGCGTTTGTACACACCCTGATAATAATGATCTGATTTCCATCTATCTATCTATCAATCTAAATGTCTGATTCTGCTTATCTGTATGTGACCTAAGTAGACAAAACAGTGCATTGTAGCCAGAGGTAGTGAATTAATGAACCCCTAAAAAACGGTTTTTATCTCTTATTGGGGCTAAAGGACCCACTTAGGCCTTCCACGGGAACTAGCTGAAACTCCCGCCAATAGGATGGGTTTTCAACGAGTATTTTAAAGTTAGATGTGAATATAATTATGGTAATTTCCTGAGAATAGTTTTAAAAAAGTTCTGGTCTCAAATTACAGACGTGCAAGAGTTAATGTCACTGCTGACAAAATGGCTTCCCTCATAAGATAGTGGCATCTGAGAAAACGAAGATATTGTATCCTTCCTTCCATTCTCACTGATATTTCTTTGTCTGTCAGTATAATGGGATAGTCATCACACATGAGCACACACATGAACACATGTGACACACATATATGCACCCACACACACATGCATGCACACATATACATACACACATATCGCACATGCCAACAGATATGCACAAACACTCACACACACACATGCACAACACATACACACGCACACATATGCATACACACAAATGCATACATATATGCACCCCCACACACATGCTCACATACATATGAGCCCATGCACTCACTCACATGCACAACACATACACACATATGCATATATACACACATGTACACACATATATGCACCCTCACACACATGCATGCATGTGAACACACATATGCACCCACACAATGCATGCACACATATACATACATGCACATATGCACATGCAAACATATATGCACACATACACGTGCACAACACATACACACATATGTATACACACATATGCACACATATATGCACCCCCACGCACATACTCACATACATATGAGCACATGGGCTCACACACATGCACAACACATAAACACACACACACACACACACATATGCATACATACACACACATACACACATGTACACACATATATGCACCCCCACACACACATGTATGCATGTGCACACATATATGCACCCACACATATGCATGCACACATATACATACACTCATATGTACACTCACACATACACATGCACCATGCATACACATGCACACATATGCATACATGCACCCCCACACACTCACACACACATGCACAACACATACACACACATACATATTCATACATACACACATGTACACACACATGTACGCACGTGCACACATATTTGCACCCACATACATGCATGCACACATATACATACACCCATGTGCACATGCCAACATATGTGCACACACACTCACACATACAAATGCACAATGCATACACATGCACTCCCCACATACATACTCACACACACGCACACATACATGCACACTCACACACACATACACAACACATACACACACATACATATTCATACATACATGTACACACACATTTACACACACACATGTACACACACATGTACGCATGTGCACACATATATGCACCCATACACATGCATGCACACATATACATACACTCATATGTGCACATGCAAACATATATGGACACTCACACACACACATTCACACATATGCATATACACACATATGCACACATGCACACATATATGTACCCACCCATATACACATGCAGATCAAGTATCTTGCATTTGTTACGCCCTCACTAAACGGCATTGTCCATTCATGTCTACTTGGAATTTAAGCAGTGCCCAAGAGAAGCTGAATCTCTGACAATATTTTTTTTAAATGATGGTCACAACTTAGCAAATGTGGTCTTGATTGAAATTTTGCTGACATCACGTAGCAGGCGTAGATGTGAAAATTCAATGTTAAAAATGTCGCATAAATAAAAAGAAATTAGAGAATTCATGAAAGAAAAACCGAAATAAATACATAAATTATATTTGTTACTGCTTTGCGTCATAAACGTTTGACAGATCGCACATTTGTGTGATGTCACCAAGTTGTACCAAATAATCCAATAATTAATTTTACTTAAACGGAAGAATTCACTGCACATGTATATTTAATTCATTGTCGTCATGGCTATCCATCGAGGTCAAGGATGATGGTCTATGTTAGACAGAACGAAGACGCCTGTGCGTATATTTGTTCAACGTGGACTTGTTATTTCACTCTAAGAAGCACACGATACTTCACAAAGCAATCAACTGATTCCAATGGCGAGGAACTCAAATGGAGATGGATCGATCTGTTATATTGACTTTAAAAAGCCACTAGTTTTGTTTTTAATTATGTCCGTTTGAAAAAAAGTTTAATTTTTAATTATTGGGAACAAAAGCAAACTAGCATTCCAAAGGGAAATTATGAATCTCTGTGTGGGGGTGATCAATTAAAAAGTTGGAAAAAGGGGTGATCAATGAATAAGTTACTTCTCTCGCCTTTTGTTGGGCTGTGATCACTAAAAGAGGTCTGAATTTTCAAAAAACAAGCAGGGTACAAACTAGTGACAAATTTAGCATAAACTTACGTTGCATATTGAACACAACTCTAAAAACCTATTTAGGTGAGGGGGGGTTAAAAAAAAAAACCCATATTTTCCCTACTCATTGAGGGATGTGTGTGCAAAATGTCAGAACATATGAATAACCTAAACCTAGCAATAAACCAGTGTTGTGAGTAGCAGTGATTAATTATTTGTCTTACATTGTCCAAAGAGAATGTAGCATTTATGTATCTATGCATTAGGCATACATACATACATCAGGGCCGTCAGGACCAGGGGTGCGCTTCAGCCCCCTCAATAATTTGCTAATATGTGTTCCTTATTTTTTCGAAAAATGTTACAAAAAGCTAGCTTTAAGATTACAGAAAGAGTAAATAAACCAATTATCCCCTCCAATTATTTTTTGCTAGTTCATAGGCGTATAATAGACATATCCCGAGTCTGTGGATGACTTGAAAAATACATTGATTCCTGACAGATTTTGAAGCTCTATTTTCAAAAATTCCCTAAGCAGCCTTTTGTTCATAATTATCTTCATCAATTAGATATTTAAATATCATCATATATCCATCAATTAAATAGTGCTCTTTTTACAATAGGGGAGTTTCCCAGCGATCTAAAGGGTGTGGTCTAAAAAAAAGAATTCTGCTTCGCCCGCAGCGCCCCCAATATGAATTTTGTTCTGACGGCCCTGTACATACATAAACGTGTGCGTGTATGTGTTCATTTATTTTCACTTTCTTCCTCTTTTCGTCCCCTTTATTTCAAATTGGTGAATCTTTATTTCAGCTTTTTTACTTTTCCCCACACAACAACTTTTGATGCAATCTCTGCGATTGCATCAAAAGCAAATGTCGACAGTTTTGTAACATTAGAATTAAAAATCCCTTTCAGAATTTGCAATTTCTGCCTTTGTCAATTCCAGAGCAGCCATTTTAATTTTAAGCTCCAGCAGATATTTTTTGTCGCAATTTGTGTCACAAAGATCTTTGTCACAAAAATCTTAAGTTTCCTTTGGTTAATTCAATTTATTTATGATTATTTTTTCAAATGTTTAATTGATTTTCATTAATTTTGTGGTTTTAATGAATACTTGTTTAATGACTGCCTTTGGTGGCCAGTAAGCTCAATCTCAAGTCACTTCCTATTTATATAATTTATATTGTAATTATCTGCAAATGAATAAATAAAACAGGGAAACTACTCTATAATTAGCATTTAATATACACAGTTATCTCCCTTGAGAAATCAGATCATTATAGATTATTAGGTTGAGAGCAAATGCAGACCGCACACTATTAATCACTGCTACCAACAACAGACTAGTTTATACACTGTTTCTAGGTTTAGGTTATTCATGTGTTCT
Organism: Architeuthis dux; assembly: GCA_006491835.1. Classification (NCBI taxonomy): domain Eukaryota; kingdom Metazoa; phylum Mollusca; class Cephalopoda; order Oegopsida; family Architeuthidae; genus Architeuthis; species Architeuthis dux. The sequence goes on along the minus strand of VCCN01005474.1, from coordinate 2,422,174 downwards.
GACATTTATATGTATCTATGTATTGATGTATCTGGATTTCGCCCAGCCCTAAATATTTATAGTAGAAACTTGAAATTTTGCACACACACTCCCCTCAATGAGTAGGGAAAATGTTTTTTTTTAATTCCCCCAAAATAGGTTTTTAAGAGGGGGGTTCAATTTGCAATGAAAGTTTATGCAAAATTGGCCGTTTAGTTTGTGACAGACAGCGTTCACGCTTACTTTTTAGTGATCACATCACAACAAAAGGCAGGCTTGATCACCCCTTTTTTTCAATTTTTTAATTGATCACCCTCAACACAGCATTGGTCCCATGACAGTTTCTATTTTTTTTTGTTTTGTTTTTTAAATCATGAATTTATGGTTCAAACCATACTGGTAGTATTTTCATCAAGGTCACTTAATTTTAGTACTACCAGTGCTTAATTTACAAGGTAAAAAGGAGCGGTGATTTATAATTTCCCTTAGAATTAACTGGAAATTGCTTTATTCTCCAAATTAGAGCATTTTAATGGTAATGCGCTATCAAAATGCTAGCTACAATGAAACATGTTTGCTGTGTTACAGTAACAAACAGACAAATAAGCAGATATTATATCATTATAATATAGAAAACTGGAATGTTTTTAAATCCGTGACTTTGAATTTGGCAGAAAAAATAATTTTTCTAACAAATCCAAAGACAAGAAAGACAAACAAATACAAATTTGTACAGATCTGATTAGTCACTCAATAGAAACCGTCATGTGACCAACGTCATTTGGCTGGGGGTGATCAATTATAGGTAGATAGATAGATAGGTCTGGTTAGAAACCGTCATACGACCAACATCTTTTGGCAATATGCTGAAAAAAAGAGTGATCCATGAATAAATTACTTCTCTCACCTTTCAACAGGCAGCGATCACTAAAAAAGTCCAAATTTTCAACAAAAAAACAATAGAGAATGCTACTAAACACAAGCTAAGGGATCAATTTAGCATAAACTTACATTGCAAATTGAAAACCCCCCGATTAAAAACCTATTATGGGGAGAATTTTAAAAAGAACAAAAACAACATTTTTTCTAGACATAATAAGGAGTAAATGTTGAAATCTTCAGCCCTCTAGCTCCATTGCTGTAGCCTGTATGCACGATACATACATACATACATAGCCAGCCAGACCAACTTAAAAACTGAAGAAACCTATGTTGACAGTTTTGGTGACAGTTTTGGTTGACGGTTTCTAATACAGTTTAACCTCAAGACACATCTCTTTGCAAAATGCTTCAAATTCAGCATTTCACCTTAAAAATCAAGTAAAATAATGAAGATACTCTCTACTATTGTATAGTTTAATGGTAGATTGGCTTCATGCCTTTACCAAGGGAAGTACAGTAAAAGTAACGTCAGCCACAGCAACCATAATTTTGTTGGTTGCTGTGTCAATTAGTAATTTCAAAAAATGAATTATTATAATGGTTTTGATTTTTTAACATTTAGGAGGTGAGAGAGGTCTAACAGTTAGCAGCATGTAAAATGGAATCAGTGAGCCAAGAGTTAGTGTTCACTTTGCACTAATACACTTGGGAAAGGCATGAATCCATATCTTCTCCCCGCAGTGTAACCATTGGGCCAAGCAAGCAGTCAAGTGATTTAAAACAAGCAAAGAAAATCTCATGGTGTTGAGATCCAACCTAGTCCATTATAGACAAATATCAGAAACAGGTCTGGTTAGTCACTGAATAGAAACTGTCTTTTTGGCAGCATGCTGTGTTGGGGTGATCAATTAAGAAATTGGGAAAAGGAGTGATAAATGCATAAGTTACTTCTCTCGCCTTTTGTTGGACAGTGATCACTAATAGATTCTGAATTTTCAAAAAAACAAGCGCGAATGCTGCTGTTCACAAACTAAGGGACCAATTTAGCATAAACTTTCATTGCAAATTGGGGGGGAATTTTCAAAAAACAAAAACAAACGTTTTTTGTAGGCATAATAAGGTGTAAATGTGAAACTTTTAGCTCTCTAGCTCCATTGGTGCAGCCTGTACGCATGATACATATATACATAGCCAGCCAGCCAGCCAACCAGCCAGCCAGCCAGCCAGCCAGCCAGCCAGCCAGATGTATGTATGTATGTGTCATGTATACATGCCACAGCAATGGGTTTACAGGGCTGAAAATTGAAATATTTACTCATTATGTTTTTAAAAAACTTTTTCCAAATTTCACCGCTAAATGGGTTCAATTTACAATGTAAGTTTATGCTAAATTGATTCCTTAATTTGTGTCCGGCAGAGTTTATGTTTGGTTTTTTAATGATCCAACAACAGGCAAGAGAAGTAATTTATTCATTGATCACCCTTTTTTTTAATTTTGAATTGCTCACTCCCAACACGACATGCTGCCAAAAGACATTGGTCATGTGACAGTTTCTATTGAGTGCTATTGAGCATATACCAGTTTGGTCTAAAATCACAATATCTCCAAAAGTTCTCAATGAATTTCAATGACATTTTACAACAGACGGAAAGAAACGGTCCCGTTTACCATACAGTTACATTGTAAATAGAACCTCCCTCGTAAAACTTTAAAAAACATTTTTTCTGAAAAATAAAAAATCCCAGGAAGATTGTTAGGGTCTAACGGATTAGAAGCACAAAAAATGACTAAATTGTTTCTATTTTTTTTTCGACTTGCTTAACAGATGTAGATCTTTACCGAAATTGATTCTGTGTCATGATTAGAAATGACCAGAGGAATTCATAACAAGTCATAAAAGTACATCTTTGACTAAAAGACCGAATTTCTAGACAGCCAACTGTCTCAATGATATATTAGAAACCATCAACCAAAACTGTCAACATTGGTTTCTTCAGTTTCTAAATTGTTCTGGCTGGCTGGCTGGCTGGCTGGCTGGCTGGCTGGCTGGCCTGCTATGTATGTATTCTGTCTACAGGCCACACCACTGGAGCTAGAGGGCTGGAAATTTAAACATTTACACATTATGTTTAGAAAAAACGTTTTTTGTTTTTTGAAAATCCCCCACCCCAAAGTAGGTTTTTAGTGGGGTGTACAATTTACAATGTAAGTATATGCTAAATTGGTCCTTTACTTTATGTCCGGCAGTGTTCAAGCTTGTTTTTTTTGTTGAAAATTCAGTCTTTTTTAGTGATCACTGCCCAACAAAAGGCAAGTGAAGTAACTTGTTGATTGATCACCCCTTTTTCCAATTTTTAATTGATCACCCCCAACATGGCATGCTGGTCATGTGACGGTTTCTATTGAGTTACTAATCAGACCTGTTCCGTATGTTTTCAATTCTGGCCATTGTAATTCACTGGAGGCAAAGGTTGTCTCTAAGGAATCTTGTCTCCATTTTAATCAGCAACAAAGCAACAAATAAGAAACCAGTTCAATAATCGTTGTTGATTGAATATTAAAAGCAAAGATAAATGAGTCAAGCAAGTTCTTTATTGTCTGCTTCCATTGGATAATAAGATTAGAACTATTTTGCAATCTGGATTCAACAGCCAAGAAAGCCCACCATTTTAACAGGCTGTTCCATTTCTTTCTGCCAATCCCTCTGCACACTTCCTGTTTTGCTTGGGAAAATTATTCATATCTTTATCATTTTTAAGAATGGTGAAGTGAGTCACATCACTTTGGGTACTTGTTGCCACTAAGTCTATTTCGCATATCGCAAACCGAGATAAAAGAAACCTATGATATAGGAAGCCCGGACAAGGATGGCAGATGCTGTAAGGGCACTGGCTATATCTATAGCTAGCTTATCATTGTTATTTGTACCTTCTCTTACATTTTTTTCTATCACTGCTAACTCTGGCTTCTTGAATTGTTAAAGCTCGAAAACTAGGTCAGAGCATTTACAAAATGCAACTGCTTGTGGGATGCTCACATTCAGTTGTGGTGAGTAACTATTGGCAGTGGTCCGAGAGGAGAAAAATCACCAACTGCTGACAAGGTATTGGGTGGCCAAGACTTATCAATGCAAGAAATGAACAGAGCTTTCCAACTCTGGCTTCTTGAATTGTTATAGCCCAAAGATTAGGTCAAAACATTTCCAAAACGGAACAGCTTGTGGGATGCTTACATTCAGTTGTGGTGAGTACCTATTGGCAGTGGTCTGATAAGTGGAAAATCACCAACTGCCAACAAGGCATTGGGTGGCCAATGCAAGAAATGAACTATGAGCGAGCAAAATTTGCAGATAGATTTAATCAAGGTGAAGGAAGGAATGCATCACAACATATAGTGCATCACAACATATAGTACATTGATCATGTTGTGTATGGGGCTGTGTAGCTGCAGGCCAGTCAAAGTACCCAACTAAAAAGATAATTTTGTTTGCCTTTTCTGCATTTGCAGTTCCATTCATGAACAAATGTGCATGGCACGCAACCCCACCCAAATTTTCATCTGAAAGATTCTTCTCTCTACAGTTAGGCAAACTTAAATTTGAGGAAGGCTTAGTAAAACGGAAAGCCACCAAGACCCTTCCGAGGCTAGGAGAAATATCTTACACTGAAAGATTAAAACAACTTAATCTAGAGACCCTGGAATACAGAAGAAATTGTGCTGACCTATTGGAAGTCTATAGACTCTGGAACAACATACATAGAGTGGATACTGACGTTTATTGCTCAAAATGCACTGATAAGAAAATGCTGACTTCATCTATTTGCAGTAAAACCAGAGGACACAGCCATAAACTACAAATTCAAACCTCCACTGGTGTTAGAAAAAATTTCTTCTCAGCAAGAGTAGCAAATGCAGGGAACAGCCTAAGTGAAAAGACAATCACATCCGAGAATATCAATATCTTTAAAAATAATCTTTATTCTGATATCTGTTATACCAAATTTAATTACCAATTGTCTTATTAGTTTAATCCCACCCCAACTAAACTGAAGCCGGCTTAATGATACAATTAACTGCTACCAAACTATTTCAAGTACATTCAAGTATAAAATATGCACCATTTCCAAATTCAATTCCTCTGAAATCAAATTTACTCTCATTTCTTTGATTTTCTTTTGACATCTCTCAAAATCAAAAAAAAAATCCTTCCTGAGTTTATTTGATTCCTAAAACTGAGAGCATTCACACTTTTCTTACAAAATATTCCAACATTGTCTATATGTTCATTTGTTCACAACGTTTTTGCCATGTACCCTCCATGCATTGACATAGATAGCATCTGGGAACCTCTCGTCAAAAATGACATTTCGGAAAAAGCAAACAGGTCATCCAATGTAAGGGAAGCAACTCAGAATTTGACACTGAAACACAATCCCAATATATAGGAACGTATATAAAAAAAACCCAGATGTGCCGTGTCCAGTCCAATTGAGCTATTTTGGGGGAAGTGATTCCACATTCTAGAACCAGGAACATCTGATAAAGGCTGGAGGATAAACGGCCAAAACATTGTGAACAAATTAAACAAGGAAAACAGTCCGACCATATCATCATCATCATCATCATCATCATTTTCATCAGCCGTTATAAGTCCACTGGCCTTTCCCATCTCCTTCCATGACGACCTATCTTGTGCTAACCTCTGCCATGTCTTACCAGCAAACTTTTCTATCTCGTCCCTCCAACTTGTGTCTGGTTTCTTCCTACTTCGTTTACTGTACCACGGGCAACTTTTGGTTAGTCTTTTCCCCCACCTATTGTCATCTCTTCTTGCTAGGTGACCATCTCCATTTCTGCACAGTCTATCTCTCGTGGCTAATAAAACTGTATTGGCATGTTTTAATACAATACAAATATGACTGCGTTCCACAAAGTACAAAGATTTTATTGTATACTTTGAACTACTGTGTTCAGTTTGTTGTTCTATTAAATGAAACATCGAAGAGTATTTCTTATTTTTATGTAATGTAATGTTGAAATAAATTAATAACAATAACACCCATCCATTCACAGATTATCATTATACTTATAATTATAAGTATAATTATTAATTACTACATTTATGGGGGAACTAACCTTTTGTGTGCACATTATTTTCCTTTGAGCACTGGTTGTAAAATGTGCGTGCGCGCGCATACATGCAGAGCTTAGAGGGAACTATGCTTGAGATCTTTCTCATTTCATTGAATCTTGTGCAGAAATCAAGTAGAAGTTAAAATCAGCGAAAAGAGATGGAAAATACAAAAGGAAATTCATCAAAGATGGATTCAAAGAATCGCAGAATAAAAGAATTATAGAATCAAAGAAAGAGTCATTACACCAAGTGCAGCAAGGGACAAGGAGTTGGAATTGTCCCTTCGGATCAGATTAAACTTTATTTTTGTTTTTATTTAAAAGAAACATTTTTTTTTTTCTGCTTTCATTTACTTGGTTTGGTTCATTGGATAATATTCTCAACTCTTCAAGATGGCTGACACACAAGAGTCTTGATCAAACTGTTTGAATTTCTCTCCTCTTTTTTTTTTCTAGCTGTGCCAACTGCCAACCAAGTTCTCTCCCTTGATAATATATCTGGCAATCTGCAAAACGTCAGAAATGCTTTCTGGCTCATTTGAGAATTCCAGAAACGAATAGGCCAAGTCAAATCATGCGCTTGGCTTTTCCTGTGTTTTCCTTTTTTTATATGCAAATTTATTTTGCATTTTATATTTACTTTTCTTGACTGGATATGCGCGAGACAAATGGTTGGCTGCTAAGAGATAAAGGGAAAAAGTAAAGAAAGAAGGAGATTTTGAGATAAAAAGGATAGAAAGGAAGGCAAGAGAGAGAGTGAGAGAGGGAGAGAGAGAGAGAGAAAGGGAGGGATTGAGAGAGATTAATATGGTTTAAGGCATCAACACTATATATATAATATCCCTATTCTATCATTAAGATTGCTTTAACTCACGACCACTGACAATCCCTTATTCCTGATTTACAATGAATTTCTATAGTAAAATTACCAGTACATTAACATTATGCATATAATAGCTCTATTCCATCAGTAATCTTTGCATTAATTCGTGACCATTGACAATCCATTGACAATCCATTTCTTCATGATTTTCAGTAGATTTCTATAGTGAAATGCGTATAATAGCCCTATTTCATCGGTAATGCTTGCATTAATTCCTGACCATTAACAATCCCTTTTGTTAGTTTTCAATGCGATTTGATTGTAAAATTATTAGTAATGCATTTACATTTTTGTAAGGAAAAGATGGAAAGAGGAAGATAGAGTAAGAAAGAGTGAGAATTAGCTGATGATTTATTACAGTGGTTCCCAACCAGGGGGTAATCCCCCCACCCCCACCCGGTGTGGGGGGAATCCAAGGGGGGAATAAGGCTATTTGGTAAAAATAAAAGTCCATTCTAGAAATAGGGTTTTCTGCACTTCTATTTATGAAGTCGAAGGCTCGAAATAAGCTCCAAGTTGAGAATGATTTAAGATGTGCTCCCTCAGTAATTGACCCACAAATTGAAGAACTAGTAGCAACAAAACAAGAACAGTGATCACATTGATGTGTATATCAGTTACAATAGCAGAATCCTTATTATTTTTGTAATAAATTTGAATTTCAAATGATGTGTTCTAATTATTTTCGCTTGCTTTCTTTGAGTAACAAATACACAGCAGCAGCAGCTATACAATTATAAAATTAAACCAATTCTTAGTATGTCTAATTATACGTAAAATAAAGTTATTATTTGAAATTATTGTTTGTTGCAACTTAATAAGTGGAGGTGGGGGATACTGGTAATCTTATTGACAAAAGTGGGGAATGACTCAAAAAGGTTGGGAACCACTGGTTTATTACATTATTTCAGACTTGCATCCTCATCTTGATTGTTTTTATGACAACTTTTCAGTCATGTATCTTCAGCCCAAAATGTTGTGATAAAAACAACCAAAATGGGGAATGCAAGTTTAAAAGAATCTCAAGAAACAACATTTTTGGGGAAAATTAGCTGCAGTTTTCTTCTATTTGAATTATGAAAATTCTGTTTGGTTTCATTAGAAACTGTCATTGAAAACTGTCACCAAAATTGTCAACATAGATTTCTTCAGTTTTTAAGCTGGTCTGGCTGGCTAGCTGGTCTGCTATGTATGTATCCCGGTTTTTAGTGGGGGGTTAAATTTACAGTGTAAGTGTATGCTAAATTGGTCACTTAGTTTGTTTCCAGAAGTGTTCACACTTGTTTTTTTGTAAATTTAGACATTTTTAGTGATCACCACCCGACAAAAGGTGAGAGAAGTAACTTATTCATTGATCACCCCTTTTTCAGTTTTATTAGAAACCATCAATGAAAACTGTCACCAAAACTGTCAACATAGGTTTCTTCAGTTTTTAAACGAGTCTGGCTGGCTGATTTGCTATATATGTATCATGTGTACAGGCCGCACCAATGGAGCTGAAAATGTCAATATTTACTCCTTATTATGTCTAGAAATAAAGTTTTTTTTTGTTTTTTGAAAATTCTCTCACAAAATAGGTTTTTAGTGGGGGTTTAAATTTACTGTGTATGCTAAATTTGGTCACTTAGTGAATGCTGTCAAAAGATGTTGGTCACAAGACATAACCAGAACCTGAGGGTGCCCTCAAGAATCTAAGCTCCCCGATCCTCAAATTTCCAGCTACATCACTGACCAAAATCCAAAATCTACTTCACTCATCATTTTGCTCAAAGCAGTTTTGATGATTCAATCAAATGTTTTTCACTTCACACTCAAAATACCAAATTTTGTTTGGACAATCTAATTTCTTCTTCCTATATCCCACAATGTTTCAGCCAATTCATTCTACAGCCTTCTTCAGGTGTAATATGAAATATCCATAAGGAAAAAGAGTCTTGCATAATACACCTGAAGAAGGTTGTAGAATGTATCAGCTGAAATGTTGCGTCAACATCAAAGATGGGAAGAAGAGATTACATGTCCAAACAAAAGTTGGTATTTTCTGTCTGAATTTTTTAGATCAGGGATTATCATTAAGTATAGTTCATTTTGTGAACACAACGTTTTGGCCATTGTACCCTACAGCCTTCCTCAGGTGGGTGTCATAATTGGGTGTTTTTCCGAGTGCTGGGGTGGCGGGACGACATTGAAGCGTTTGGCCAAAATGTCTTCAAACCAATTTTGGACGGGGGCAATTCCTAACAATGTTGTTGACCATTTTTTGTGTCATAATCCTGTCGATATCCAAAGTTGGTAGCGCAGGAGTGCTTTTTCAGCAAGTTATTTGGACTTTCAACGGGATTATGACACAAAAAAATGGAAAACAACATTTGGATCTAGGACTTGTACCCACCCAAAATTAGACAGTGGATTGAGTACATTTCAGCCGGTTGCTTCAAGGGCACCCCGTTGCCTCAGCTGCCCATTTACGACACCCACCTGAGGAAGGCCATAGGGTACAACGGCTGAAACGTTGTGTTCAAGAAATGAGCCAAGATGAGGACAACAGTCTGAAAAAACTATCCATAAAAGTTGGTATGTTAATGACTCTTCTTAAAGTTATAGACAAGACAATTCACACTCAAACATTGAAATATTTTATCTTAATCTGGCTTGCTAATAATAATAATGCCCGCTATTCAAAAGTTCATTTTACGCCACTTTTTCGTTTTTGCAAAAAGAGGGGAAACGTGAAAATAATGTTCAGTGTTTGTTTTGCAGCTAGCCATTATAGAGGCAGCATGTACCCTCTTCCTATCTCTCCTACACCCCAGTCTTTTTTATTACCAACAGGATCAGCATTAAGTTAGGAACCAAACAGGAGGCACTTGGTTCCCAGGGAAGGAATTTCCTAAGGGGAGGAATTTTAGCAAGGGGAGGAATTTCAGTCAGGGGAGGAACATATAATGGAAAGTATAATGGTGAAAAACCTCAAGATAAGACAATTTAAAAGGGGGGAGGAATTGAAAAAACCTGTGATCACAAGGGGAGAAATGTGACCTGGGACTCTGAGACCCACTGTGTTACATGAATTCTGGTTCATCTGATTAGACCACAAAATACAAGGCTTCAGTCAGGCTGTAGGCAACAATATTTATCATTTTAAAGACGATTCTTCTAAAATTTATTCACTATAATGGCTGCATTTTGACAAAATTGTCTGGAACATTTTATTTCTTAAACTGGTCGTCACTGGACATCAATGGGCAGTGATCAAATTTTGCAATATCATTAATTTAATTTTAGACTACAATATTGCTAAGCGGAGACAATTCATTGATCATGTTAAAACAGTTAAAATTCAACCCAAAGGGATATTTTGATATTGTTTGCAGATGTACAAAAATATCACTGATAATTTTCTTATAAACTGACAAACCAATGTTATTGGATGTCAAGAAAAAATTCGAAGCCCGATTATCTTCTTTCAGAATGAACTCTTTCTGTTGATGTAAAAAAAATAACAGTATGCTGCAATTAAAGGCTTGGATAGGCTCCAGAGAAAGTGTTCAAAATCTGGGTATTCAGTGGTGCATTTTGATTGGTCAGAACATTTATCTTATTATTTTGCTGCCCAATTTTGTTTGCTGCTTCAAAGTTCTTCCTTAGTCCCTATCGTTGAACAGAAGTGAAATTGTCATTTTTTTTTTTGGCTTTTGAAGAGTGAACACAGCCATGATAAGTTCAAAGCCAATTTTGATTAGGCTCAATCAAACAAATAACTTTGAGTTATTACTTAGGAATGTATATCCATCATCATTCATCGTTGTTGGTTCCTGTAGGCCCCTGTGGAACATAGGACCACATCTGCATGGAGTGTATATTAAACAGAACAATAACTCATTCATATAAAAGGATGAAATAAATTTGAATCAGGTTTCAGCAATATTTGATTGACTAGAGCAGGGGTTCCCAATCAGAGGTACATGTACCCCCAGAGGTACATCAAGGGTACATCAAGAAACAACAACTGGATCCAAGTGGTAGTCTTTTACTACAAACTAGTGAAGCAGTGAAAGCATCCTATGAAGTTATTTCCCAAACCTTGGTGACAAGTGTAACATCGGAATCATTTCACTGAAAATGCACCGTTGCATGCTAGGGCAACATGATGATTGTACACATGATGTATTTTCTGAGAAGAATTTATATAATTTTTGGTTTCAGATGCGAAACTCATTGAAACAGATTCCTGAACCTACTATTCGAGCATTGCTGTTATTTCCATCAACCATGGCTTAGTGAGTCAACATTTTCAGTGTTGTTGGGGATTAAATCAAAATACAGATTAAATCTGAAAACACTTTAACATGATCTTCATTGTGCAGTTGTAAAGGTTTCCCCTCATATTAATCGAGTTGTTGCCAAAAAACAGGCTCAGTTATTTCACAATCTAAGACATCTTCAAAGAATTAATCACTGAGTATCTTATGAAGCTGGAAGAGGAACTTAAAGGATATTTCCCAAAACTTTTACTAAGAATTAAATGAAGCTCTTATTAAAATCAATATGATTTTATCAATTTTTGATCATTAATTTTATAGGGAACATGGGGACCTATCAGAATTCCCAAGAGGTACAGAGGAACAAAAAGGTTGGGAACCCCTGGACTAGAGCATAATTTATAAAAATGTGCCCAAATTTGTATCTTCGGGTTCTTTATTGAAAACATTAAATAGAAAAGTATGAAGATTCTTTTCCAAGTACTAAGAACACGAAGGTCATGACTATAATAATTGGTGCACTAGGAACTCTCCCAAAGACTTTATAGATGAAATTGAAGGAAATAGAGAGTGCTGAAGCAATCTAAGGAATAGTATGATTAAAATCTGTGACAGTACTAAGACTAAATAATGAACAGAAAAATACTTCTTTTTTTCAATGAATATAAATAAATATTTTAGAAATAAAATATTTGACAATATATTCACAGAAAACAAATATTCTGTACTAAAATCAAAACTCTGCAAAAAGTAGAAATATAAAAAAATATTTTGTTTTTTCAAAAAGTACATTTCAGGCATTAAATACTGTAATTCATTCTCAAGGACATGCTACATTTCACCAAAAACTTCATCATTCAGGCCTGAGGGCATAGTTCCCTTTAAGCTGTGCTCATGTACGCAT
>VCCN01005474.1:2373559-2388889 GCA_006491835.1 Architeuthis dux | reverse complement strand
ATTTTGCACAATTTTGGCAACAGTATCTTTGCTTAACATCAGACTAGTAGCTATTTTTTGGTAGCTGTTGTTCTGTGTGTGCAAATTAATGTTTCTTCAAATCAGTGTTATTTTCTACGTGGAGCCATTTCTGAAATAAATTTCTGTACACTGAAAACTGTCTTTATAAGAACTATTTAAACATTACATGCTCTATTTATATTCAAATTTATTTAAATCCCCTACAAGAAGAAAAAAATCAAGTTTGGTTTGAAAATATACTTTATAGAATGAAACAAACTTTTTTCGTAAGGGTTTACTATATTTATATTTTTGGCAACAAAGTTTCAATGCTGTAGAGTTTGGTAATAAATCATATCCGTATTGATTGTATAATGCTCCACTAGAAATAAGAAAATCCTGGTATAAGAAAATGAACTTTTTATTAAAAGAATTAGATGGGGGTGTACTTACTTATAGGTGATACTGTTAAGAGGTGTCTGAAAACAGTTTCCATCCCTTGTGTTAATTAGCATCATTGACCATGCAGTAAACCTCAGGCTTAATGTCATGCTCAATCACTGTTTTATACTCATTGGTAAGAGCCACTTATGAAATTTAGGAATAGATAACACATCTAATTTATAAAGCATGTCTTTTAGAAATTTTCACATTGAAAGAATTATGTTTCAGTTTGCAATGAAATTCAATTTGTACTGGTCAAGCTCATAAAGAAACAGCTTTTAAAATAAGATAACTATAGAATTCTTATTGCTTACCTTGTCTGCAAATGTATTGATATAAGATAGAAGTAAAAGATGTAAAATGTAGCATTCATAAAAAATTATGTATTTGTTGGATTTTGACCAAAGCTAATGGAGGATAAAGAACAAACTCTATCAACAGTTCATAAGTCCCTGTTCCATCTGGATTCCAAATATCCCAAGACTTTTCCCTGACAAACCAATTTTAAGAGATTTACCTATTCAAATTCAAGAGACCTACAGCAACCACAACATCAAAAAAAAAAGAGTGAAATAAATCGAGGTGAAGCAAAATCAGTTTGTAAGACATATTTCCAATCACAAGATGTGAAAAATCATCAAAATCTTCATTGGAAACTGAAACATGCAATTCTTTCAATGTGTTGATTTCTAAAAGACAAGCTGCATAAACATATTTAAGAAATTCCATTGGGCTTGTGGCCTTAAATTTGATGTGATAGTGTTAGAGGTTCAGTTACTTGATATCATTCAAACTAAAGGTTATTTTTCGAAGGTGACCACTTGTTTTCTTACAAGCATTGTCAGCATTTCTAAGTTTTTCTGAGATTTGTAATCATTGCATGTAAGATTCAATGCTTGGCCAGTTTTACCTCTACAGAATTTGAAAAAGTTTGACACAATCTGACAGCAATTTCAGTTGTTTCAAAAATAAATTTAGGCATAGGTAGAAATCAAATCGTCTATATTAGAAATGGAAATGAAATTGTTTTACCAGTGCCATATATGAGGTGCTTAAAACCACAAAGTACATTCAGCCAATAATAAAAAAAAAAAAATGAAAAACGTGTCCAAAGTTTCTTAACTTTCAAAATGCCATAATTTTGAAACTATTGCATATATTCCATTATTTTTGTTTTTGTTATGTAGCTAAAAGCATCTACTTTAAGATACAAATACTTTCATCAGAAACACTGGTATTTTGAAGCAAAAAACTTTAAAAAGGTTTAACTATAACCGCACAATGGGGTATTTCGACCATCTTGTGAACACTATCCAATCCATCTGATTTGCTACCCAAACAGGCTTTAAAGATTATAGTAGTATACTTAACTCGATTTCGCCATACATGGCAGATTGTACCTTTTGTGATTCTTTGTGTCACATCAGTATATTTTTTTTTATAAATTTTTTTTTTTTTTAATTTAGTAAAGTAATAATTGCATTAGTAGATATTTCCACACATCCTGGCAACTTTGTTTTGCAATTTCTCATCAAATGAAGGGTTAGATCATATGAAAGAAACTGGAACTCATTTAGCAATCATTTCTGATCTCTTTATCTCAATAGACTTTTCAGCTTAAAAATAGGATCATTTTCATTCAAACTAAGGTGGTAATCCATAAATTATTTTATAGTAAATAGGGAAAAAACTTCATTAAAAAAGCAAATACACCTGAAAGGCCTTGATTTAATTTAGACAGTTGTGTTTGGTAAAGTAAAGTGTCTGTCTCTTAAGAGACAACTCCCAATGGAGCCCGGTGACGAAAACCCGGTTTCTGTTGCATGTGTCAGCTTAGTGATCCTTGCCGGTTTCAAGTTTGGTTGAGACTTTATTCCTACAAGTTTTTATGTGGCAGGATGCAAGTCCACTGAAGGGATACCTCCACCCTAATCATACAGCTTAGAGTGTACTTAATTAGCTGCTGAGTGTACAGGGAAATTTGTCCTAACAAAGAGTTTTCCACACTCTTCGCTCATACCGGGAATCGAACCCAGGACCTTTTTGCATGTCAGACATGCTAGCCATTACACCATCCGAACAGACCCTTTGTGTTTGGTATAAGAGCTTAATTGCTAAACATTTCATCTGTTTCTCACTGAAACAAACTTTGTTGCTTTTGTTTTTTTAGTTTAGTAAATGACAGCTGAATTTTTTATGATGATAATTCTCTAACCTCTCAAGTTATGAATGTAATTTCTTTCTACAAGAATTAAACTCTGCAGAGAAAACAAATGGATCAGATTTCATAGAAGCCATTAAATAGTTTATTGCAATAAATAAAACAAAAACTTTTTTTATAAAAAAAAAAGTAACTGTATAGAAAGACAATCAAAATTGTAATGTTTTGGTAAAATGAAGCCAGCAATGGCTTATTTGAGTGGGAAACTAGTGGGGTACCAAATATCAGATAGATATCTCCTTAAATACCAATGTTATGAAGGACCGAAGTTGGCAAAAGCATGCTTGTGGTTTGCTAGATATCATTTTAAATAGCATAGTTATGATGTGCCAAATTATGCTTGCAGCTTACGACATGTAAATTTAAGCAAATTTCAACGTCATAACTTCTGATCCGGTTGTTCAATCAAGCTGAAATTTTCAGGGTTGAATTTTCTCCAAAAAAGGTATCACCTACTGAAATTCCATCAAAATCCCAGATTGTGCCCATGGGGACATGAGAAATAATAATTATATATATATACAAAAAATATTTTTTATCATTCGCCCCTGAACCTCATTAGGGGCGGGGGGATCATCTTAAATAGTAATTAAGTTATGTTTTTATTATTAAGTCCAAATATTTTATTTGAAAAGTAAATGGTTCCCGCTGCCCTATTGGTAGTCGTGAAAGAGCTCTTTGACACAAAAAGGTTGGGGACCCCTGAGCTAGATCGTCACTGGAAAATGATCTCTAGAAAAGAGTGGGAATCCTGTTTTTTTTAAATCTGGTCTGGCTGGTTGGCTATGTATGTATCGCACATACAGGCTGCACCAATGGCGCTAGAGGGCTGGAATTTTAAATATTTACTCCTTTGCGGGGTGGGGGTGGGGGGTTCAATTTGCAATGTGTGTTTATGCTAAATTGATCCCTTAGTTTGTGTCTGGCAGCATTCACACGATCACCCTTTTTTTCCAATTTTTTAATTGATCACCCCCAATACAGCATGCTGCCAAAAGACATTGGTCATATGACTGTTTCTATTGAGTGACTAACCAGACCTGGTTTGTTTTGCCTTTGATTTCTATCCTTGGATGTTAACCAATTTTATAAATCTATTGCTTCAGTTGACAACTAATAATCAATATACAATAGAAAGCAGGTGTGTAAACAATTGCTCTTCTACATTTAGTCAGTAAAGTATTGGGCTGGCCAAAAAGTTGGTTCTGTGTTTGTCATTAGATGGCATTGGGAATGTTTAGTTTTAACTAACTTTATAAAAAAAAAAAATATTGCTTTTAATTGTTTTTATGACAGCTGTCAAATCAGAATGCATTTTTTAAACAATTTGTCAAAATTGTCATGTTTCTGTTTATTAATTGAAGATGGAAGAAATATGCACCATTTTGGGCATACTGTACCTTTTTTATTTCAAGAAAACTAAAGATGCTATTCAGATTCAAATGTAAAAAAAAGATTTGTGCAGTTTATGGTGAAGGTACTGTGAATGGTCAAATGTTTCAAAGGTGGTTCACAAAGATTTCTCACTGAATGGTCAGTTAGACCAGTTGAGGCTGATAGTTATTGAATCAAGACATTACTTAAAACAGGAGATAGCCAACCTACTCAAAATATCCAAAGCAAGCATTGAAAATCATTTGCGCCAGCTTGGTTATGTTAGTAGCTTTGATTTCACATCAGCAGAAACTCCTGATTGGACCACATTGAAATGTTCTGTTTTTCAAATAAATTGTGATGGGTGATGTAAAACAGTATCCACTTTTCAAACCAGTGAAATAGGGCAAGCGAAATGAACCACACAGGCCAGTCTTCATCCAGAGAAAGTGAAGCTGTGTATATGGTGGTGTTGGAAGGGAGTCTCTGATATAAGCTCCCAATTAGATCATTTGAAGGTGGCTGTCTACGAAAAGCATTTGGAATTACTTAAGAGAAAGTGTGTAATATTCCATCATGATAATGCTAGACCATCTTTCTTTGGTAAAATGGCAAAAATTGTTAGTTTGGCTGAGAAGTTTTCACTCATCCAGAATATTGCACCTTTGGATTATAATTTATTCTAGTGCATGCAGAATTCTCTGAATGAGAAAGATTTTAATTCTGTGGAAGACTGCAAAAAAACACCTAGAACAGTTCTTTGCTGTGAAAGATAAACAAATTCTAGGAGGATAGAATTTTGATAGTGAAAAGAAAATATGTACCAGTTGAGTGTAAAATATAAGTTACATCATAAACAGTGAAAGACTAAACAAGTCCCAATCAAAACAAATTCACAACAACATTTGTGTCAGTTTGTTACCAACTATTGTCACCACAAACTTTGTTTCATGTACAAAATTATTATTAATATTGTATAAATTACCATCAGGCTATGTGTACAAGGTATATATGCAACATAAAAGGTTTTTGTGTTTTAACTTGGGTCCCATCCCTGAGATATCTCATTATGTATATGCAAATATTCCCAAAAGCAAAACACTTCTGGTCCAGGCATTTCAGATAAGGGATAATCAACCTTATTTTTACTTTGAACAAACTAATAACATTTGGAGATGGATTCTAGTGACAATGTTTCAGTAGCATCTGAATTGAGCACTATTAGGTTTAAGTGTTGCCCCTTCATAGTTGACTCTGGATAGGTCATTTCAGGGCCTCCGTGATCAATTCCATAAGGTAGTACAATGTTACCCCCACCCCATACCCTATATACACTGCACAAACACCCTCATCTTTTAGCCATCCTTTTTTCATCTGTTATAGCCCTTTTAGCACAGCATACTATATTCACTCACCGGTAAATGACAGTCAACCTATTTTATTAATGGATATATTGATTATATCAACTTAGAAGTTTCTGTTCTGGCCCACAGACCATAGGTTGCCTACCCCTGGTGTAGAGGCATTCATTTCCTTAACAGCTTACACCAGTCTTGTTCAATAGAGTGACATAACCATTTCAAAAGGGGACATAATAAATAGATAGGGGTTAGGATTATTCACCTCTAAGTGAAGAAGAACTTGGAGAGCCCCAACTGAAAGCCGACAAACTTATTTATGGTTCCGGATAGGCATTGTATGCTTCAGAAGCAATGAATTGATTGTCGTTTCATTTCATGTTTCATAAATACTTCTGGGTCAATAACATTGATTCAAAAGCATTTTACATTGTCACTTCGTTACAGTAATATTCGTGTCACTCCTTTGAAATTTACCTCTGATTCGTCACTCCTTCGTTACTAGGCAAATAAAATTGATAAATGTCTTTGATCAATCCCAAATCTCCTGTTTGACTCTCTTGGTTTCTGATAGTCCAGAGTTCCATTCAATTTATAATTGTTTTAATTGGTCTTTTGTCAACAAAGCATTCTATTTAATAAGCCTATAAAACTGAGACCTCAAAATTTCAGTTGCAAATCATTTTGCCAATGAACCATTTTTAAAAAGTTGATACTTTTGTTATTTTTAGAGCTACAGTGCTCAGTTTTTTTTAATTTTGAAGCTTGAACACTGCATTATTCAAACAAACTTAGTATTGTATCTCTAAAAATAACAAAAGTATCAACTTTCTAAATATGGTTCATTAGGCACTTATCACGTGCAGCCACTCATCTATTCAAGTTGAAAAAATTTTTCTTGGATTCCTTTAAGCAGTTTAAAACTATAAGATTGCTTTTATTAAATATTTTTGGTGAATTTTCATGAACACCACGTCATAAATTAGTGTCTTGAGAATTGGATAATTTTTCTTTATTGCTATTTTATATATATACAGATTTTGATGTATAAAATATGTATATTTTTCTTTTCAGAGGAACATATTTACAATATCACTATGGATATTACCCCTGCAGTTACGACAACGGTAAGATATTTTTGATGAATTTGAAGAAAAAATAACCAACTTTTTATAGATTACAAACATATACACAGAAAAACTTTTCACTTGTTAAAAAAATATATACTATCTCTGTCATTTGCATATATAAATGTATATGTAAACGTGACAACTATTATGGGACAGAGGTTGTAATTTTTAAGTTCTTCATTCATTGTTCTCTTCAGTTTGCATTATTTTTGAACAGTAATTTTCTTGATTGGGATGATCTTATCAAATAAAAGGCTGTGAATGGATAATCCTTTTAAATCCTCAAGTATTATAGTGTTTGCTTACTTCAAGTAAGCTGATTACACTTAATCTTAATTTGTTTTACAAATTTGTTTTGATAAAAATGTAAAATAATGTCAATTTGTATTTATCAAAATCCATGCGATTTTTCTTGGACGTTAAGCTGTTAAGAATGGGTATTGATCTTAATGGTTTTGTTTGGCCTTGGATGATGAATTCTCAGAGAAATATTTCTTTGTAGAAATTGAGTTGTTAGGGTCACCATTGAAATGAAGTATGGGAAATGTATGCATATATTTTTAGCACTGTTTGTATATAAACTTTAGTCAAATATAACAGTAGAATACATGCCAAAGAAATACAAGCAAGACAGATATTTTTCTATGAAAATCTAAACATTTAATGGCCATCCTTCGAAACGGGAGACTGGAACATTTTCAGTGATTTCAACATTTGGCGATTTCTTCTATGGAAGATCAATCGTGTAAAAATATCCTGCTTTCGAAATTGGTTTCCCATTTGCAAAGATTTTTTAAAAAGAATTTTAATACAATGTTTACTCACCTTAGTTGAGGTCAATTCTGAATTTAAAGGTTTTTAATTTAAATTTATAAAACTGCACGAATAAAAATTAAACTTATGTAGTTGTTTTTAACTCTTTCCTCCCTGACAGCCATATTTGTTAGAGCAGACAGTCAGGGAAGTAATCAATGTGCCTGTGTGTCCTTAAACTAATTTAACAGCCTGTGGCTGAACAAAAAAAATACAATGGGCAGTAAATAAATTGCTATATCTCTTTTACTTTTAATATTAAATGTATGCTTACTAAATTTTCAGTGATTATTCCCAATGTATCACTTCGAGATCCAGTGAAATAAAACCATGAAAAAGTTATTATTGATTAATTGGCATTGTTATGATTTAAATTTAAACGCATTTTTTTTTAATTACCCGGGAAATAATGCAAATTACGAGATCATGCTTCAGGACATGAGTGAAAATTATTATCATGCCTAGAGGCGTTATCAGGGAAGAAAGAGTTAAGACATGCTTATGGTGGTGGGGGGGGCGACTTGGCCGAGTCGGTATGACATATATATTCAAAGAAAACAAATACAAAACAGTAATTAAAGGAAATTAATTATATATTTATTCATATATATTTAAATCAAATATTAAAAATGGGATCACCATTGAATACAACTGGTCCAAGATTAAAACCAAGATAAATTCAGCACTCATTTTCAGCATTCAATTCCACGTTGTGCGGACGCTGGTTTTAACTGTTTTTACAACAACAAAAAAGTAAATGCGTACTTTAAATTTCTTATAAATTTCGTTTTCCTAAACTTAATAAAAGTGATATAAAATCTCATGTTTCTTTTCAATTTGGACACAATAAAATAACTGATATTTGACTGCTACAAAGCTTATAATTCATTCAGAGAAAAACTTAATTTCTTTTTCTAGATCTTCACTGGAGTGCTTTTTCTAGATCTACTGCAGTGCTAAGCAAAAACCCTTACTCCTTTATACTAAAAATCAGATCAAACTGTCCGTACCTTCTAGATCGGGCATCGACAACCCTTTTCGAGCAGCTGGCCGCATGAGATATTGCTAATCATAAACCAGGCCACAAATTCACCATCAGAATAATTTTTAGAATGTTAGGAACCTTTTTTGCTAACAACATAGCTTGCATGCACCATTTCCCTGAGCTCTGTTTGCCTTTTAGAAAAAAGCGTATTTAGGCTACCGATCTGTTTCAATTTTAAGCTTTCAAATATCTCCTTTAAATTCATCATACCTGGAATGTTTAGTTGTGTCATGACGCTTAACGTTTAATTCTTTAAATGCAGAGTGGGATTCAGAACATATTAGACACCTTGGTCTGTTTTTTACTTCAACAAAGTAATCATTTGTCCACTTATCCTGGAATTTTCTCATTTCTTCTTCAAAAAAAGGTTGCCTTTTTCTTAGATGAAATTTTAATAAAATGTTATTTTCCTCCTGGAATTAAGCGTGGCATTCAGAAAGTCAAAAGGGCCGCAGTTTGCCCATGGCTGTTCTAGATATTATGTTTTCTGTGTTGCTCTATTTTTACTAAACTGTGGATGTGAAAATGTTACTGACATTTTCTGTTCTTTAGATTTTATAGATTTTGATTTGTTACTCATAATTTTATAATTTTGTTTTCTCAAGTTGCCCTGAGATTTTGATAATCAAACTCTGGTTTATTGAACAAGATTGCATATGCAACTATTTACTGTGTATCATATAAGAATTTAAATAACATTTCTTTTACTTTAGATGAAAATTTCTTGTCTAAAAATCATGTCTTTGCATGATTTGGTTGATAGTACAGTGAAGATGAAATCATTGGGTGGTTGATGTTTTTGCCTAAGGACTATTACAGCTTCATGGATATTGAATAGAAATCTTTCTAAGAGGCAATAGTCATTGTGTGTGTGTGTGTGTTGCTTTATAAGTTCAGTGGAGACAATTATAGTTTCTTGCACTGATATACTTAAGGCAAGTTGACTGCTTTTGGGGGAACCTCAACCTCAACCTCAACTTCAATTCATTCTGCTGCACAATCAACACACACTTTAATTTTTAATAAATATTAGCAAGTTATATTAAGTCAAAAAATCTTAAAAATATAAAGGTCCCCAGTAGAAAACAGTTGAGTGAGAGAGATGGTCCAGATGGTGATTGTCTCTCACAACCAATATAATATGGTATGCTGAACTACCAGAGTGGCAATAAGTTGGATTTTAGGGGTTGCGGAATATTTACCAACATTTATCGAGATGTAAAATTCATCAAGATACAATTTACCGAGATCTTTAAAATTACAAAAACGTTAAGAATTTACTGGAACAAAAATATATTAAGACTTAGCAATTGATTGCTCATAAACTTGATTTTTAAATAAACATATACCAGACCTGTAACTTAAATTTTAGGTCTTTTTAACTCTTTTGTGTACTGTAAATAAAATTGTTTCTGAAATAAACCTTTATTATTATCTGTAACTAAAATTTTAAGTCTTTTAACTTTTCCAGTTTAAATAAAAAAATGTGTGAATTTAAAGAAAAAAAATCTTTTATCTATAGCTTACATCTGAAACTTAAATTTCACATCTCTTAACTTTTTTAGAGTAAATAAAAATGTTTAGTTGTGAAATTTATTTTTAAATCCTTTATCATCTATATAACTTACACCTGAAACTTATTGGGTATCTTGCAGTTTAAACAGCTGTTTTTTCATGTTGTAGTTTAGAGTCCCAAATTATCGCACTTGTGCAAAAATCCTCAAAAAAGTTAAGTATACATATCTAAAATGAAATTAAAAACATTTAAATATAGAAATGACGCTAAACTATGACGTGACAAATCAACTGAAGAAAACCTATTTAAACTGCAATGATATCCCTTAAAGTTTATGTATCTTAACTTCTTTTAGCATAAATAAAAACAAAAGTATTTGAAATTTATTTTGTTTTATTTATTAATTTGATTTCATTTTGACATTCTCGGTAATTTATATATCACAATAAATTGTACATCTCATTAAATTGTTATTGGTAAAGTGTGGTCGGTGAATCTGCCGGCTGCCGTTTTCTAGGACCATTAACTCAGCAATAGGTACGCAATGTTTATTTTTTTTATTCAAACCATAAAATTCTTAAAAACATTATATATTTTCAGTAATTAGGTACCTAAGAACCTGTATAACAATTTTCATTCTAATTGGAAGTTCCAAAGTTCAATATTTTTTGCATGTTGACATACGGTTATTTACATATAAAATGTAAGCAAACAATCAGATTGACCATAACTCACCATTTTTCAATTCTTGGGGTTGTCAAAATTATAGCAAAATTTCAGCAAATCAGTCGAGATTTGAGAAATTTTCCCAATTGTAAACAAATATGTTTTTGCTTATAAAATGTAAACAATTGGATCGGCCATAACCCCCCCCCCCCCCCTTCCCCCTTGGGAACTTGTCTCATCCAGTTTTTAAAAAAAAATAAACAAATAATGTTATCAACAAAATTTCAATTAAACTGACATTTAATGAAAAGTTGTCAAAAGTAAAACTTAAGCTATATTTTGATTTACACAGTGGTAGCTGTACAAATTGTAATACTTGGAAACACTATTTTTCCTTTGTGTACATCTTAAAAGTGTAGTAACTCTTTACTTACTCTTACTCTTATACTTTTTTATGTTAAAGCTAAATCTAGCTATTTTCTGTTTATTGCAGTTTCCTTTTAATTTTGAAAAGTTGCAAAGGTGAATGTTTAAGTAACTATAAAGACATTAAACCACTTTCAACTCTACAATTTCTAGTCATTTTGGTTTCTGAAATGAAGAAATGTCACGACTAACAAATTAAGACTTCATTTACTCTGGCTGTCTTTTTCTGTCAATGCTTATTAAATGTTTTTCTAATCTCCAAATTGATTAATTGAACTAATGCTGTATTAAACTACTTTGTTGTCATTTGATTGCTAAGTTTTTAATGTGAATAATTTAGCAAAATGTATATTTGATCGGTTGGGCGTCCTAAACTATGCTATAAAGAGACACATGTAAAAATACTCTGAAATGTGGAAGTGGAGGAAGAAAATAGATAATCTTCAAGAATGGAGACAATTAATTCATCACATTTGTGAAAAAAGTCAATGGGAAAAGAATTTATGAATATGAGCGAAGTATAGACAAAAAAAGACAGAACAATGATATTCACTATAACTTTTTAAAGATACTATATATTCTGTATATGTTCGCTGTCTAATTGTTAAATGCGTCATACTCGTTTCGGGTTTGAGGCGTACATCTATTTGATGCAACATTATTGCCTAATTTATTTAAAATTAGAAACCTTATTGTGAAATTTGAATGGAAAGGCTATTCTCATTTGAAGGCTTTCTTTTTAATGGAAAGCAGTTAATGTTTCATTGTGATTCAGATACTTCCGTCTACTGTAAGAGGTTTAAAAAAACGCAATACTTTTTGGTGCTTCCTCCTCATGGAGTTTGTGTAACAAACTCTGTTTATATGATAATTCATCAAATGAACATTTCTTTCTCTGAACTTGGTTGGATTGGAATTTAGTAGTTATCTCCCTTGACCAGAGCTTCAGACTACCTTTTTTTCGCCACCATCCCGAAAAAAACAATTTTAACTGTCCCAAAGGAAATGTAAACTGTCATAAAATCAAAATGTTGTTTCTTTACTTTATTATCATCTATAGTTGTTAGTAGGTAGCATAATAAAAACACCATTAAAATTTTGAGGAAATGAATAATTATATTTATTTTGCTCCATTCAAATGGTTTTAAACAAAATTGAAAAGTTATCTGTAAACTGTAGAGCTGTAAGAATTAATTGATAAGTTAACTAATAAATTAATCTCCAATATAGTCCTCTATGACAGTAAACTGAATATCTTTGGGTTGTGGACAAAACAAGACATTTGAGGATGCCATCTTGGGCTTTGGAAAACGGTGATCGACAGTTTTCGCCATTTTCTGACATTTTATAGAATATTTAGAAGACCTGGAACACATTTTATAAACGACTAATCAATTAATCGAGAAAATAATCAGCAGATTAATCGATAATGAAAAGAATTGTTAGTTACAGCCCTAGTAAAATGTAAAAGGCAGAATTAAGAACAAGGTACAAAGCACTCGGAGAGCGCATACCTCTGCCAGTGCCATTGCCAGGTGAAGTAATTGTGCATGGATCCACCCAAAGATGTAATCACTTCTTACGTAGCCCATTGCCCACGCTTCCACAAAATTTCATTGAAATTTATTGAAAACTTTTGGCGATATTGTGTGGACAGTCCTGAGCGTATACATAAATGTATAAAAAAAACCGGAAAAATATCTATCTATCAAAAGGAAGGATAGAGAGTGGTCAAAGAAAGAGGAATATTGTTTTTCTTCTTTTTTTTTTTTTTTTTTACAAGTCTCGAGATAAAAAGAAAGTACAAAAAAGAAAGAAAGCAGACTATAGAGTGTTTATATAACTTTTTCATTTCCAAATGAATTATATTGCATTTCGGCCGATATTTTTTGTTTTATTTTTTTAATTTAAAACTATACTGAAAAGTTGAAAGAGATGGATGGCCAAAAGAGCGAGACAACTGTTCAACACAGGAGTATCGGGAAAGGGGAGGAGGCAGTTGTGTTGGTCCTTAGTCTTCTTTCTTTCCTACCCTTTCTTTTAGCTTTTTTTAAAATCAATTCTTGAAATAAAAAAAAATACAAGGAAGGGAGAAGATAAGGTTAGGATTCTTTAGCTGTCATTGTGTGAAAGCAAAGCACAGAAGAAAATAAAATAAGGGATAAAGAAGAATCTTATTAAACAGTCTTTCTTCATTTCATTGAAGTAGAATATATGTGGACTATACAGTGTTTATAAATAATGTATACACTTCATAACTTTCATTTCAAAATGAATAATATCGCATTTTGGACAACATTTTTGTTTCTATTTCTAATGCAATGATTATTTTTGTTTTGGACATTTTAACAGGTTTAACTTAAAAGTCACTGTTAATTTCGAGCCCTGTCCTTGAAAAATGTTAGACATAGACATACACATGGTGTATTATATAAGTAGATTCATCAGATGGGCATTTCTTTCTCTGAATTTGGTTGAATTGGAATTTAGTAGTTATCTCCCTTGACAAATGTTACAGACAAAAATATGGACATACACATGGCGCATTATATAAGTAGATTCATCAGATGGGCATTTCTTTCTCTGAACTTGTTTGAATTGAAAGAAACAGGAAATCCACTACTATTACCAGCATGTGATTTGACTGAGTAATTTATTAAGTGTTGTCCATTTGAAAGTTAATGAACTCCTGCTACTTGTTAAATTCTCAGTCAGTTGTGTTAGGTCTCACCCACTTGATCCTTTAACAGTTGTCATTTGTTACAATTAGAAGAAAACCTGACAACAGCTTTTATAATGAATCTCACGTTAGGCTGAATTCATCTAGTGTCACATGTCTGAGTAAAGGTTACATTTCCTTATTATTAACAAAACAATGTCTTGTTCTTTTTTTATTATTTACTGCTTCTTCTTCTTGTTTCTTCCTCTTTTATTTTACTTTAACTAAATTTTGGCCCATTTCCTCTGATATTTATGTAAGTGTCATGATACAGAGGTGATTATTGCCACATTAACACTGTCAATAAATAACTGTAGATTATTTTTGTTGGCATCCTTATTTTAAGCATCAACATTGTTTTCAAGGTTTTATTTGTCTTCCAGAGACAGCTGTTTATTTTCATTCATATCCTTTCCTGAAATATATGGACATGAAAACTTTCTTTGAAATACAACTTGTGTCAACAGTTGATAAACTATTATTAGGAATTGGAATGAATGAATGAATGAAAACTCTTGTGTTAGAAAAATTGAAATACGATTGTTCTATTTTATAATTAAGTTAATTACTTGATTAAATCCGGCATAAAATATTTTTGGCAGATTGTGAACACTGGATGAATCAGATTTCCTGATGTGACATACACACTTAAGGAGAGAGCCAATCTGCAAATGAGGATACTAGATATAAGAATGAGGATACTAGTTTGAAAAAAAAAATAACAACAGCACCTTTTGTTCAACAAACTTTTTTTATTTTGAAGTTTTCCAAAATGTCCTGCAGCTGTTGAACCATGCATTGAGAAACAAAGTCGACAAAAGCTAAATACAATCCAAACTAGTCGAGATAGAAATATTATCAACGTGAAATCTTGAAGTGTATGATTTCAAAATGTTCAGATCTATCGAAAAATGTATTTGAAAGTAGGAACTCATTTAATTCGAAGTGGGCAAACTTTTCAAAATCAAATTGGCTATAAAGGAATAGTTTATGAAACAATCTAGAATTACAGTTCATAATGGTGAGGAATGAAAATAACAAAATAGTTATATATAAGTTTTGTCTCAAAAAATCATTTTGAAATTTGACATGTTTCTTTTTCTCTTATTACTTATTTGCAAGAAACATTTCAAATAAAAATTTTAATATTCCACCATTCTTTTCTATCCTAAAAAGAAATAAGGTAATCAGAATTGATATCAATCTTTATTTTCCCAAGCAGTTCTGTTATGGCGATCATTTTGATTTTACCTTGAAAACTGTCAGTTGTCATTTCCAATGTTCAAGTGGAATTTTGGACCATAAGTTTTAGAAATTAATTTTAAGACGTGGAGTTATGGTTTAATTTGAGGCGGAAAATGTTTACAATAAAATTAGTTTGTGTGACTTGAATAAATGTTTAGTTCTATTGCTATTAGACAATTTTTTAATTGTTTTGCTACATATCCTTGGTGAACAGAGCTTTGCTTTCTGAAGTCATTTCCTACTTCCTATACTACATGTACTTGTACACATGTATAGTGTGACTTAATCGTGCCAGTAGCCTCCTGGTAGACATCAATCAATTGTAATAGGATCTAAATGTAATTCTTGAAATCTAATGTTTTAGTGGCAAAAA
>VCCN01005474.1:2353075-2369905 GCA_006491835.1 Architeuthis dux | reverse complement strand
CTAAATTGGTCCCTTAGTTTGTGTCTGGTAGCGTTCACACTTTTAAAAAAAATCAGACGTTTTTAGTTATCACTGCCCAACAAAAGGCGAGAGAAGTAACTTATTCATGGATCACACCTTTTACCAATTTTTTAATTGATCATCCCCAACATAGCATGCTACCAAAAGATGTTGGTCATGTGACGGTTTCTATTAAGTGACTAACCAGACCTGTTTACTTTCCATTTGAAAATATGGTACTATTTTGTTGACTGTACTGCCACTTCCATTTCACCCATCCCCACATCTGTTCCACATTTTGTGTGTTATTTCAAGGGTCATTCCATGTCAAATCAATAATTCTTTAAGGCAACTCCTGGGTCAGTGCTCTTGCCATTCTGTATGACTATTAGAAACTGTCAACATAGATTTCTTTGGTTTTCATGTTGGTCTGGCTGGCTATGTATGTATCAGTCGTACAGGCCGCACTAATAGTGCTAGATGGCTGAAAATTTAAACATTTACTCCTCATGTCTAGAAAAAACGTTTTAAACCAGGAAGACGCATAAAAGGGCCCACCTAATCCTAAACTTTAGCAAAGTAATCAAATAAAAGCAATGATTTTAAGTAGGCAAATAAAATTCTACATTTCTGAGATATTTTATTTATTAATGTCATAACATTAATAATATAGATACTATACAAATTAAATCAACAAATTATTAAGGCAAAAATACCAAATTTTGATAAAATTTGGCACAATTATAGATCTTTGAGACAAATTGAATGGCATAGATACTGACCTGAACATTGTGAAATTTCGAAGGTAATGGACAAAGCTTGAAAATCAATATTTCAGTTGTTTTTACACCTACAAATCTCAATTATATACCCTTTTAAAGTACTCAAGTAGATCTAAAACTTTTATGTGCATTTTTATCTCCAAGGTCAATTAAAAAAGTTGTCCTTGAACTTGACCTTTTATAGGTCATTTGATGTGTTGACCAATGTTTTTCTAAATTTGGTGAATAATTGGTCTGGCCTTTGGTATATGTACAAAATTTCATGGAGAACAAATGGGAACTTGTGCTACAAGGATTTTAATGAACTAAAATTCACAAAAAAAACGTCAATTTGTACATGTGAAATGAATTTTCAAATGGAATATCTCATTTTATATGGAAATTTAGGAGGTTTGGTTATCATATTATGCCAATTGGTCTCATCAATAAAGAACTTTATTACATTCCAACTTAATTTTTAAACTATGACAGAAAGTCAGGGCCGAGTTTTACATTATAGATACATTGTAAATCTCTTAAACCTGAGAAAATGGGGTTTTGTAAAATAAAAAAATGTACTTTGAGATATATTAAAAATACATGTCCTGTCTTAATTTGGTGAGAATCTGTCAAAAATTAAGCACTGGAGTCTAATCACCTGTTTTAGTTCTTTTGAATATGAACATAAGAGCCAAGCAAATAACCCTTTTTTTTTTTCTCTCCCTTAAATGTTAAGCAGTATCCTTGTGAACAAATCCCTATTTCGCAAATGATCTAACTTTACATTAGAATTTTTTTTGTTTCTGCTGGACCAAGATCCAGTTTATTATGCAACTCTATCCTAATATTTCTCTTCTCAACTAAATTGATTAATGATGTTTAAAAAAAATTAATACTGCCAAGTAATTTTGCATCAGTTGGATGTTTTTCGAATCATCTTTTTGTAAAAAAAAAAAAAAATATATATTATTCACTATCATGAAAATCTATGAACAAGGTTACAGTCAGCCGGTCTGTCCTGATTCTCCTCCAAAGGGTCGGTAAAACTCTATAGCCAGCTCCGGCTTCTGCCAACTACGAGATGTTCAAGCTCTGTCTAACCACAGTTCAGCCTTACTGTCAGAACATTCCTGCAAGGGGGGCGGCAGACCCCTATAGCTAGCTCGGGCATCTGCCAGGAGGACACTCCTGTCAAACCTATGGGCCCTGCTCCTATCCGCGCCACTCCGGTGGTCTATAGGATGTCAACCCATGGTTTAAAGGGTGGGGTCAATCCTGGGCAAGTCACACTTCACCTTAAAACTACATTGCTCAGGCTGGAGGGTTACTCCGCACATTGGCCCTGCTGTCTCTGGTCCAAATGTTGCAGAAAACCATCCCCAAAATCTTTGTTCACCAAGCCAAGCCATTCATTCATTCATTCAATACAATATTGGCCATGTTAGTAAATATCTTTTTAGTAAATTTCAATTAATGTTTAAATTGCATTCAATTAATAATGATCTTTGCAAAAGCAGATCTATTTTCTAATAATTGCCACGTGTTAAGCCTGGCTTTGTGATATGTGATTGCTGTTAGCTTTTTCACAAGAAAACCAAAACCTCTTTTGAGATAATTAAAGGAAAGGAAATGTGGACAAAAGTTCTGTTTCTCATGTCAATAGTTAAATTGGTTACCAAATTTCACACAGGATTGTATTCTCCTTGGAATACAAGAGTTCAGTGAAGATTGTTAGAAGTTTATTTTAGAAGATTCACTCTTTTATCTCTTTTATTGCCTATTTCAATTGCAGCCTTTTATTCCCTGATTGTTTTAATACTACCCACTATATTCTACTTTTAACATTGGCTTCATGGCTGTTTAAGAGTTTTCAATGGACAAAAGTTAGGCTAAATTTTAGACAGAAGCCTACAAAAGGCTTTAAATATGAACTTTTGGAAATATTTCCTGTATCTTAAAAGAATCCTGTTTGTCTTATGATAATTTACTGCATATATCAATAACCTCATTGGAAGTTTTAGTATTCATGGTTGTTAGGCTGTGAAATTGACTTATAAAATCAATTCTGTAGGATTGTTTAAACATTTAAAATTTTATCGTATAGGTTTGTATTAGTATTTTCAAACCTATTTTGATTAAATGGCTACTTTTGTAATATATGTAAGGTCTTGATAAACCAAGACTGATGATAACCCAACATCTTTGTTTGAAATTGCTATAATTTCTATGAGTTTTTATGTAGTGATGTACCGGAATTTGTATCTGGTCGGATATCAAAAAAAAAACCGGATATCTGATTTCATGGTATCCGGTAACCGGATTTTATAAAATCAGACCTTGTTTATTAAAAAATAGCACTATGTATTCGTACTATTGTAGTAATAACAATTAGTGATGAACTTAAAAACTGTAACTAAAAAGAATTCTTTAGTTTTGAGAAGGATCATTAATATTCAAATGGTTCTTTGGACAATTGAACTCCTTCTTGTTGTTTGTGTTGTAAACACGACGTTTACCCCCTTTAAAAATAAAAACTTTTGTTTACCCCATCACACTCGGATTTTACACCTGAGTGAAGGCCGAAGAATGGATTGGCCAAAGAACCATTTGAATAAAAATAATTTGTTTTTAAATACATGTAACTATTTGTAGCATTAGAAAGAATAATAATGAATAATAATTTAGATTAATTTTAATATTTAAACTGTTGGACTGGGTCTAAACCAGGAAAACATATAAAAGGACCCACCTAATCCTAAACTTTAGCAAAGCAATCAAATAAAAGCAATGGTTTTAAGTAGACAAATAAAATTCTACATTTCTGAGATATTTTATTTATTAATGTTATGAATAATATAGATACTATACAAATTAAAATCTTAATCATAAAACAAACAATCCATGTATTTTATAAAGCACAAATCACCTCAACAGTAAGCAATTTAGAAAACTTCTGAGTTTTTCTCAAGAAAAGGAATAATATCATCCACAGAAATTAAATAAAAATAAAAACGATCGTAAAAAATGATGAAACACGCTTCAGTAAGCAAGAAAAATTGCAAAATAAATCTTGTTCTACGCGAACATATTTACCAATAAATATTCTACCATCAAAAGATACAGGGGAACCAAATGCCTGACCCCATCTGTGAAAAAT
This sequence comes from Architeuthis dux, assembly GCA_006491835.1. Classification (NCBI taxonomy): domain Eukaryota; kingdom Metazoa; phylum Mollusca; class Cephalopoda; order Oegopsida; family Architeuthidae; genus Architeuthis; species Architeuthis dux. Next base: position 2,365,987 of record VCCN01005474.1, on the reverse strand, counting down.
ATATTTACGCTAGTTATTTTATATAGTTGTAGAAAATTTATTGGTGAAAAAGGGCTCTCCATGACCATAGATTTTAGGGCACTATCCTAGTTTCATCATCCAGCCTTTTGCAGCATTTAGTTAAAGATCAAAGTGTAGTATCTGTTCTCACGTCAACAAAACAGCATTAACTTCCCATTTTCAATTTTAAATGTTATTATAGTTGTATTTTAATTGTTTTCTTCATGAATTATCTAATTTGAAATTTATTTTTCAATTGACGAAACAATGGTGAACAGGGCATTACACACTCTAAAACAGATCAGTACATATCATTTGTAGTTCTGGTCTCATTATGCATAGATTTGTTTTCTATTATGTTATTATTGATGATATATAAATAGGTATTATCTAAGGTAAATTTAATCTGTAGTTTTATATCTTTAGTATAGATCATTTATTCAAGAATTTTACATAAAACATTATGTTAGCATTATAAATATTATTCAGCTGGATAATTCGGTATTGCTATCCCATTCTGGCCAGATATCAAAAACCACATCTGGTACATCACTATTTTTATGCCTCTTCATTGGCAAATTGAAAAAATCCCAACTGGGTTGAACTTTTACAGAGTCAATAACCGCTGATAATCGCTCTCTCTTATTAACTGTGCCAAAAAGATCTTTCATAGCCTGTCTTATTCTGCTTGTCTCAGTATATAAATTATATTTTCTATTCTTTTAATTTCTCTATAATGAAATAAAAAAAATTTTAAAAAGAGGCTGAAAGTTCCTGTTGTGTTGTGACTGATTTCTATAAGGATGACAGCTGATCATTTATGGGTCAAGTGCACTCAGCACAAAGGTTTTCATAAAACATAATTGAGCTCTGATGAAAAGTGCAGTGGATTTAGAATTCTTTTTACTCCACATAACCATCATGTGCTTGAATCGGGCAGATATCGGATAGCTTTTTTCTTTGCTGCTAATGATAATTGAAAAGTATTTAGCATTTCTTGTATCTTGATCTTTTTTAGCTTTTTTTCTTTCTTTTTTGTATGTAATTTGATTAATATCTGTCTGCTCTAATTTCATAAATCTCCTTCTTGAACCAATTTTGCTCTTCATTTTCTAAAAGCTCATTGTTTCTCAAATGATTTCAGCTCTTTTTTTCTTTTTGTTTTTTTGTTTCTACACACTGTTAACCTTTCTGATTGTTTTAGATTGATTTTACGGCATATCAACCCTTGATGGGTTATTTAATGTCAAAATCGTTTTAGTGTTAAAAATTTAAATTTATAATATACAGGGTGTCCCTAAAGTCTGGACACAGGAAATATCACTATTTATAACTAACTATATCTTTTTTTCCCCACAGATCAAATATTAGTTTTGCCTATGTGTCCAGACTTTAGGGTCATCCTGTATTTAACTAGAGTCTTGCGACTTAGGTGAAAGAACAGATGGCCCGTTTGGGATGCAGTCTGCTTATTCTAGGCCCCAGCCGACAGGGCCGCTTTGTTTTAGGAAACTCACTTTTTGATTTTTAGATATTTCAATTCAAACTAATAGAAAATTTAATAATGATATCAGTTTTCAGTATTTCTGAGATGAGGTGTTAGTATTACTGATACTATTGTTCGGACTGAGATCCTCATCTTGGTTGTCATTTCCACAACGTTTCGGCCGATGTACCCTCCGGCCTTCTTCAGGTGTCAAGTTTTGTCGGTCACTTACCGGAACTATTGAACTGAACCCTTTATTTGATCCACGGGGGTATACTGTCCTCATTCCAGGACATGGATAGTGGAATGAGGACAGTATACCCTCGTGGATCAAATAAAGGGTTCAGTTCAATAGTTCCGGTAAGTGACCGACAAAACTTGACACCTGAAGAAGGCCGGAGGGTACATCGGCCGAAACGTTGTGGAAATGACAACCAAGATGAGGATCTCAGTCCGAACAATAGTATCAGTGATATCAGTTTTGTTTTGAAATTAATTACTAGAATAGTGATTAATTTCAATTTCACTTGTGTCTGGTATTGCTTTTCATTTTATTCTGCATAAGATTTCTCCATTTTACCCCAAAAGAATCAACAGGATATTTTGGCAAATTATTTGAAATAAAAAGTAGAAATAATGTTTTCATTATCTTATATTGTTTGGTAACAATGTTTTTATGTACCTCTCTTGACATTAATCAAAGGGAACTTTCTCTAGTAAGATGTGACAATTTCTCTTATTTTTCATTTGTTGATGTGAAAGTTTGATACTGACTTTAGTTTTCTTATTGCATTTCCTCAAAATATTAATTCTGAATTGTGTAGAAAACTGTTTTCTTCAGACTTTACAATTTAATCTCCAATTCCGAATAGTAATTTTTAATTTTGACCAAAACTGCTAAATATGCACAAAATAATTTATCAGTAATAAAAGGCATGAGCATTGTTCAGACAATACAATCTCTTCTTCCCATCTATAAAGTCGATTATTGATGTGTCCTTTCTAATCCTTAAATGATTTCAATGTTGATCATGTTTGCAAGCAACTTTTCAAAGAGAATTAACAACACTTGTAGAATGTTGGCTGCAAATTAACTTTGAATTCTTATCAGTCATTATAAATGCAAAATGGCACTTGGTATTTTTATACAATTCAACTAACATTTCTGTTGAGATAAATAAAATACTTATTAGCCCAGTTTACCAATGATGCTTGAAACTGCTTTAATATTACAGTTATGGTTGTTTTGCAATCAGTATTTATTTGATACTTAAGTTTTTTTTAATAGGACTGGACCCTTTAAGAAAAATCGTCATCTAAAGTTATTTATGATGGACCAAAATAGAATGGTTAATTATGAAAATGATCTTTTTTTTTAGATTTTTTTAAGATTTTTTTAAAATATGAAAATTAATGGTTCTAAAATGTTTATGGTAATCAGGAATTGTAAGTGGCAACTTCTAATTATTTATTTAGAATTGGGTAATTTCTATTTATCTATTACATAGGTTTGATATTTGTTTGAAAATTTTTTATTAAAGATTTAAGTTAAGTGTCACACTTTTTTCTTTCCTTATTGTAATTTGAAGTTTGCACTTGAGAGAAAAGACTACAAAAAACAAATGGCAGAAAAATTTTGAAAATGAAATAATTCTTAATTTATTTTAAAAAAAATTTATATAAAGTAATTTTTTAAATTTAAATCTTTATGAAATTTTTGTGCTACAGGTTGTACCTCTCAAATTTGACACTCTATGGTTTGGCATGTTTTGAATCTGTCACTAGAGTTCAGTTTTAAACACTGGTTTGAACTGTAATTTAGCAGTTTATAAACCAAAATGTGTAAAAACCTGTTTGAAACCGAAATGAAGAACTCTAAATTTGATGAGATTTTATGCTTATTTTATCATAAAATTAGACCTGTAGGGTGGAATGGGTTGAAAGCAGGATGGGAGGAAAAAATTGAGTGGTGGAAAGGTTGGAATTAACAAATATCAAAAATAAAAATACCATTTGAAAGCTCTTTTCCTGTGGATTTTTGAGATATCTATTAAATTAAATATAACTAATCCAAAATATGCTAAAAAAAAAATTCCTAAAATTTATGAAAAAACGTTGAATTTTGACATGTCAAATTTTGTCTCCAAAAACTTCTGTATCACTAAAGTTATGAACTTCTAACAAAATGTATTACATTAATGTGTAGTTAATGTTGTTTGCTATCTATGCTGTAATGGGCATTTAATTTAGTTAACAACTACTTGAGATATGGTGAAAAAACTAACCTGGGGTGGAATGGGTCACTTTTAAAAAAAATTTCCAATGTTTATTACTGCAACTACCAGGGACTTTTGACAAAAGGTTAAAGTTATCGATGTCTGGAACCTGTAATCTATTAATTCTATCGTAATAATCTTTCGTTTAATAATAATAATAATAATAATAATAATGGGCCTATTTTAATAACATTTTTGGTATGTATTTATCGCAAGCAATTCAAAATAAAGAGTAGCTATGTTATTACATGAAAGATTATGATTAGGTAACATCAAAGCTGACCATGACCTATGTTCTCCTGTTAAACTACGACAGAGATAAACAAATACATTTTTTTCACTTTATTTACAGAAAAAAAAGGGTGCTAATTGTGTTAATCTAAAAAGTGAAGTTGCTTTTCCTTGACTTAAAAGATTTGTTTGAAAGCAGACGATTGACGACTTTGGATTTTTATCGACTGTTTCTTATTGTAAAATTCTTCCTCTAATTTTTGAAAAGGAAAAGGTTTTGTGTTAAAAAAACCTCTCTCCAGGTTCTGGAGAGGTTTTTTTACTAAAAATCTCTTGATTTTATTCAGAATTTTATTCTTTTAACTCTGGGTGAATCTGTGCCTCAACCACGAACTCAGCCAGTTTGTTATATTTGACTTTTTCATGTGGGCTCAATTCAAGAGTTATCTTGTTATATTTTTGTAAATAGTTATTTCTACATGTGTTCTAAGTTTATTGAACATTTTGTACATCTAAACTTAAAGGAAATTATACAAAATCTCATTTTTGTTCTATTTAGATGACCGTAAAAGTTCATGATTACCCTATCAAAGATATTGTTAATGTGATTGAACCTCCCACAACATGTGGCAGTCATAGCCAGTGCTCTGTGCCAGAGGTGGAGAGGTACTGGTAAAAGACTCTAAACAGTAAATAAGTAGTTTTAAGTGATTATATTTAATGTAAAATAGTTTTAAGTTACGATGAAAATAAAACTTTATTCATTACATAACATGAGAGAAAAAGGTGAAAAATGTAGTTTAAATTTGTGCTCTTCTATTTAAGAGACTATTGAAGATAATGTAATTTTTAAATGATATACAGATAGAAGAGTTGCTGAACAACTTTGAATAAAGTTAGAAATATTTTGAATTTTATTTATAACGGACTAAAAGATGTGACCCATTCCACCCCAACATAGTCGTGATGGTTAGGGTTTTAAGGCCTATTTTTTGTATTATGTCATTTTGTAAATAAGAGCCATAATGTTCTAATCCACACATATAAAGTTAAAAAATGTCATTCTTTTTGATAACAACCAAAAAACTGACCCATTCCACCTCAGTTGACCTTACTTATTAATCTTTTCTGAATCTTATTATTTTAATACAACCAATTAAAAAGCATAAGAAAACACAAATAATTTTCATTTATTATAATATAATTTATATTATATAAATTGTATTAAAATATCTTTCTATTTCCCACACAGTATTAGAAAAATTTCTCTTTTCTGTCATTTTCTATGGTTTGGCAATGGCCAGGTCCTGAAGTTGCTGGATTAAAGAAACCTACAACTGTAGTATTACAAAGGATGTTTATTTTTGGATTCCCTTGCTGTGTAATGTTTCAACATTGACTGGTCAGGATATTGATGGTTTGAGTACGGGTGAAAAATAAAGCTTACTTATTGATGCTTTGCTTCCTTTTCTTTGTTTTCTGTCATTGGAGTTGTTGATGAGATCTTTTTTTTTTTTAGTAGAGGAAGTCAAATTAGGCTGCTCCATGGAACGTATACTTTGTGTTAGTTACATAGAACTTTAATTGATGCACTAAATAAGGAAGAAGTAAAATAATTTTCCAGTTTAAATCAAAATATGTAGCAGTATTGTTATTGCTTTGAAAGTTTAGTGGCAAGAAAGAGTTAATGGTTTTCAGTGTTTAACAACCCCATAACATTGGATTAATTTTGACTATTTACTCTCATTTTAATTTTTTAGTTGTTTCTATCGCAACTCAACCTGGGCCGTTAATCGAACGCAGCGAGCAAACAGCACGGATCAGAAATAAAGAATAAGTTACAATACTTCATTTAATGATAAAAATAAATTATAAAATAACCTCATAACATGTCCAATATGCAGACAGGGTCAGTGGGTCAAAACTCTCTAGGTTTACCTATATTGATCATTATTGAAAAGGAGCAGCAAGTTCTTGAGGTCTACTTTGTGCCTTTGCAAGTTTTGTTTTTAGTGCTCTTTTTGGATGCTCAACTTTTTAAATTGAGGGAATTTTTGATGTTAATTAGAAATAATGTTAATGTAACACTTAGGGAAAAAAGGATCAAGTTTTTATTTTTTATCTTGGTTGCACTTGATATAATGCAGAGAATATTGTATATGAAGTGTATCTAATTTTCTTCTTCTTCTTTCTTTCAGGAGGAACCTGCTGCACTAGAAACAGAGAAAGATAATGAGAAGGATAAAGAAGATACGACACCCAGGGTAAATAAATCTCTTTCTACTTGAGGAATTTTCGTCTTTTCCTTTTTTTTTTTTTTTTTTTTTTTTTTTTAAATCTAAGATCTGTTAATCTTAAATTAGTCTTTTTATTTTAGCCGTTTTTTCTGGATTTTCACCAAATCTTCTCTTAATCAAATTTATAAGCTCAATAATCACTTGTTGCATTTGTTGTGACATAGAAATAAGATGACAACTTATTAGTGGGGAGGGTGTGAAAGCTATAGTGCATAGAAAGAGTATTTTTTATTGAACTGTGAGTGGCTCCCTTATTCAGTGAATCAGTTACATCAGGGGTTCCAACCATTTTTCTAACGTTGACCAGTTTGACAATATTCTTGTGGACTGGCCAACGGGGATGTTAATCACAACCAGAATATAGTTGATAAGTCCACTATAAGTCACTTCATCATCATCATCATCATCATCAGCCGTTATAAGTCCACTGCTGGACGAAGGCCTTTCCCATCTCCTTCCATGACAGCCTATCTTGTGCTAATCTCTGCCAAGTCTTACCGGCAAACCTTTCTATCTCGTCCCTCCATCTTGTGTCTGGCCGTTTCCTACTCCTTTTACTATCCCATGGGCACCAATCTGTTAGTCTTTCCCCCCATCTATTGTCATCTCTTCTCGCTAGGTGACTGGCCCATCTCCACTTTTGCTGCTTAATTAGTTGTATAATATCCTTTACTCTAGTCCTTTCTCTGATCCATGTTGATCTTTTTCTATCTCTTAGCGTTACCCCTAGCATTGCTCTTTCCATGGCTCTCTGTGCTATTCTAAGTTGGTTTTCTGCTCGTTTGGTTAATTTCCAGGTTTCGCATCCATAAGTCATGGCTGGTATTATGCAGCCGTTATATAAGCCACTTATAAGTGGCTAATACACTAAATTTTGTCTCTAAAAGGGTTTATTTAACAAATTTAATATTAAGATCCAAGGAAATGAATTTGCTTTTATTTTACAAAGAAAATAAAAGAATAATCACCAGATCATATCATTTCCTCACAGCCTGGTAGCACATGCTTTGCAGTTCAGTACCGGTCCGTGGCCTAGTGGTCGAGGACCACTGAGTTACAAATAGAACAGTAAAGTATAGGTTGACAGATGAGTGTTGTTGGGGGGGTGAGTCATTCCGTAAATGATCTTGTGTTATGTATTGATTGCTTCAGCATGTATTACATGCCTTATTCGGTCTCTCATTTGAGCTGAGAAGATGCCGAGTAAGCATTAGTCCTCCTGGTTTTGGCTGATAACTTAGAACACCAATCCTAAAATATATATTTGAAGAAGAAAGGCTTTCTCTACATGGATCCTCACTGACACCTGTTGGTAATGTTTTTTTAAGGTGTAATAGTAATACTATCTTGTATGCCCTTTGTATCCTGATAAGTACTGCAGATGTCAAGGAATGTCATGACACAGCTTGTGTGTATATTCACAGGTGAGCCAAAACATTGAGACTCCCTGCCTAATAAGATGTTGGTCCTCCATGTGCCTCGGATACAGACTAATTCTTTTCACCACCAGCCGGAACTGCCCCCAAAAATAATTTTAACCGCCGAAAGAAAACGTAAACCACCCAAAAATCAAATGTTGTTTCTTTACTGTGTTAGTATATTTGTTAGTAGCATAATAAAAGTTAAAATGTTGAGGAAATAAATAATTAAGTGCAAATTTAAAAAAGATTTTTCAGGTTCCCTCAGATATATTGCGCCCCCAGAGCTTCAGTGCCCTTCGTAGTTACAGGGTCTGCAGGTCCCACACACCGCCTCTGATTATATTTATTTTGCTCCACTCAAATAAATTGGTTTTAAACAAAACTGAAAAGTTATCTGTAAACTGTATAGCTGCAGCAATTGATTATTTAACTATTAAATTAATTGCCAACATACTCCTCTAGCAGTAAACTGAATATCTTTGGGTTTCGGGCAAAACAAGACATTTGAGGACGTCATCTCGGGCTTTGATAATTTTCACCATTTTATAACATTTTATGTTGAGCACATTTTATGAACATTTTATGAACAACTAATCGATTAATTGGGAAAATAATCAACAGATTAATCGACAATGAACAGAATTGTTAGTTGCAGCTCTAGTAAATTGTAAAAAACACAGAAGAAAAATGGCCAAATGCCTAAATTGTTTATGAAACATTGCAATACTGCACTACATTCCGAAAATAAGAATTTATTTAAAATACTTCTACAATAAAGTTAGCTTACCTCAATCAATCTTATATTTCAAAGTCCTAAAGCAACGGTCCCCAAAACTGTTTAGAACATTAACTCCCTCATGCATTCCTTGATCCCTCATCAACCCCTAGGCATGTACAAAAAATATTACTAATAATAATAATAATTAAGTAGACGTGCAGTTTTAGACATGTTTTTGTTTCATTTAAAAAGACGAAAAAAAACAAAGGGATAAATAAATCTGGTCAAACCAAAAAGTTCCTGGCCCAAATGTTTTTCAAAAAGGCTAGATTTGGCAATAAAATGGCCAAAATGGCAACCCTGCTTTGAACTGAGGTTTCCGTGTCCTGCAGCCACCCCCTCTACCACTGTTTTCACCGGGTTGTTTGAGACAGACAAATATATACAGAGGGAAAGGGAAGTGAAAAAGTATACATTCATATACATATACAGTATGTAAATGTATACTTTTTCACTCTTTTCAGAAGTGGGAGTGAAAACAAAGCAGTAGCACTTGATATTTTAACTTTTAACTCTTTATATCCACTCGTCGCAGTTCAGTTTCTAATTTGCTGAAGCGACAGTTTAAAAAATATTACTTGCGGCCCGAAGATCTCTTTTTGTCCCAAACACATTTTCTACCGTCCCCGGACGACGTTAATTTCAAGCCCTGATATGCCTGCAAAAAAGCTCTTACTCGGTTAAGCATGGACTCTAGAAGATCTCTAAAGGTTTCCTCTGGGATCTGGGTCCAGGGTGTTAACAGCAAGTCCTTTAACTGCTGCAATTTTGTGTTGGACAAACAAGTCTGCCCTGCGGAACCTCTGTCTCGTTGTGCTCAGTGAGATTGAGATTAGTAATAAATTTAAAAGGATCTTTGATAATAGCTTGACTTATGTGTTTTATGGCTTTATTCTGTTGTTCACTGTGCCTATTTCCCAGCTCTGGATAAATAGCAGGGCAGTTGGAGCCCTTTAGCCCTGTAAGGCAGTTTATCAAAGAGAAGGCTACTCTGACAGAACGAAACCTACAGTTTGGCAGTCACCATATCTTGTCCCAAGCCTGGGTAAAGGAGGAGGCTAGCAACTCCACCTTGTAAAAGCCTACTTGCTACTGAAAGCGCAGCAGAGTGGCTGCGACCCTATGCGCCACCAGAAGTCTCCAGGAATAAACATGTGCCCATTTGCTGACATTCCTTCTTATGTTTGGATCTTGAGACCAAAATAAAAGGCTGAAATGTGTTCTCCTCTATTTCAGTGCATGTAATGAAGCACTTGTAAATTGCATAAGTGCAGCCTGTTTCTTATTTAGTGTTACTTGTTCCATTTAAAAATAGCACTCTAAGATCAAATACTAACAAAGAAAAACAGTTCCTTGTCTGTCTCTCCAAACTCTAATTCTAGGTGCATAGATAGCCATTGGTAGGAATCAGGGCTGTGGAGTCGGAAGAATTTTGGGTTACTGGAGTCGGAGTCGGTAAAAAATATACTGACTCCGAGGAAATGTAAATTGTAACATTACTTCTTGAAAACTCGCCCAATAGGTCGGTTTTTGAGCTACTTCCTGTGGAAGACCTGCCTGAATGTAAATAAACCCTCTGCAAAACCTTAAAAAATTAACTTTTTAAAACTGACAAATTTCTTGAGAAAACGGAAGCCTTATGGATTGAAAGCACAAAAAATTACTTGCAAATTTTTTTTTCTGTTTTTGAAAATGTGTAACTTAGTTATACAGATGTGAATGGCTTGGCTTTGCGAACAAAGATTTTGGGGATGGCTCTCACAGCGTTGGGTCCATAGACGGTGGGACCGACGTGCAGAGTAAACCTCCAGCCTGAGCAGTGTAGTTTTAAGGTGAAGTGCGACTTGTGTACTTAAACACTGTATTAAATGTTCAAGAAAGTATATTTTTATTAAAAAGTATAATTAAATAACATAGCTGGAAATGAAAAATCTAGCCAATTTTAGCCATTTTAAAGCCAGTCAGGAGTAGGAGTTGGTGGTACCATAAATTGAGGAGTTGGTGATACCATAAATTGAGGAGTTGGTGGTACCATAAATTGAGGAGTTGGATGTTTTGTGTCGGACTCCACATCCCTGGTAGGAATATATATTGAATTGTATGTATTGCACTTTGAAGCAGGTTAGCTGAATTATAAACGATGCAAAGAATTGTTTTGTAAAGATAAAACTTTTCTTTTAATCAGTTTTGTAAGATATTTAGTTTTACAGTTTGAATTGATACTTTCAAAGATAATAAAAGTAATACAGGTACTGGACCACCAATTTTCAGGCAACTGATGGTCCGGTACCTCTTTTAATCTGGTCAAATTTGTGAGTGGACACTTGAATTTCCTGAAACTCTCGCACTAGTTCACTGAGTGGCCATAAGTGGTGTTGTGGGTAGAGCCATCTCTTAATTGTTTATATTGTGGTGGTTGTTACTTCTCCTTTGATTTTGTAAAAGGCCCATGCCTTTTTACGTGCATTACAGTTCAGAAAAGTATTCCTAGGTTAAAATCTATTAGAACTACTCTATTTAATCATTTATCCTCCATTCTTCTTTGGTTCTGTGGTCCTAGGTCATTACTCTTTTCTGTGGAACAGGAAATTTTCCCCTTCTCCCCCTTCCTTTGACCAGTTTAATTATTTTAAATCAAAATAATGTAAAAAAATAAGACCAAGTTAATTATTCTTTCATGAAATTTGATGCCATTTCCATGATTAAGCAATTTCCATTGAAGTCATCTTTCTGTTTATTAAGATACAGTTTCATAACCTCAAAGGGTTTCCTTGTTTTGTCTATGGCAGATGACATTCAATAGGCCTTTCCATGCTATACAAAACTCCATGGAGAGCAAAACACTTCTTTCAGTATTTATTTGATCAAAAATAAGATAGTGCCTTGTTAGTTTTCCTGCGATTATCCACTTTTCTGAATTCTGCTTTACGACACTGATTAATATGATTGCATTCACAATATTTTCTAATAAATTGTCTCAAATGCATGAGAATTGTATGCATAAACTCAAGGATCTAGGTATAACAAGATGAATATTTTTGGTTTAGCATACTGATTTGATTTCTTGTTAGAAAGGTATTTGTGATGAATGTAAAGTTGATAAGAATCTTGCAGGCAAAAAGTCTGATGTTGACATGGCATATTGGAAACAATGGGCCAAGAGTGAAACCGGGCATCTAAGGTTAGGGCAACTGAAAGAAGATATTTTATATGCATTCCCACATTTTAAGGCACAAGATATGGTAAAGCAAATTCAGTCTGAAGAAGATAAGAGGGTTGATTGCCATGTTTTGCATTGTGGTTTTGCCATGGCATACAGCTGTCAGTACCACAATGAAGTATAAAGTGCCCTGTAGTCAAGTAATGTAGTGTAAACTTGTTCACTGCAACTCTATATAGTATGGGCCAAGGTTGTCAACTATTCCTCATTGTCACTGATAGCCAGGACAAACAGTAGGACTCTGTTTTTACTTTCATTAACAGGTTATCCGATTACTTTAAGTTTAAGGCAGCCGACATTCTCACAATCTACCCTTGTAAAACTTTTATCAATGTTATCTGAAAAGTATAACTGTAAGGTTTTGTGGAAATATTTTGCCACATCACATGGGAAAGGTGTGGTAGATGGAATTTGTGGTTCTGCTAAATCTCTTGTTAGAAAAAGTGTAATGAGTAAAAGTGCACGTGCAATGGTAGTGCAAAGTTCAGAAGATTTCTACAAAGTTGCACAAGAGGATATGAAGGTGGGGGGGTTGACAGTCCTTCATATTAGTGAAAGAGGTGTCAGTTTTTGAAGTCCAGCCAACCATGGGAACATGTAAAAGATGCAGCAGGCATCGGCAAGATGCATGTTCTTGCTAGTAGTAATGGTTCGATAGTTGACATGTACAAGACAAATATGGATAAGGAACCATCAGCAACTGTTGTGTATGAAGTCGAGGACACAGGAAATAAACTTTGTGTCAGTGAATGATGGGTTTTGATCTCTCATCGCATACAGGCCAGAACATGTGGTTGGCAAACTGAGTCCACCAGTTCCAGTAGGTATGGTAGATGCTTGAAGTAATGAAGGTAATGTGACAATTCAAGAGTATTTCCTTAGTTATGATACAATTCATTGAGAGACAAAGGTTTCAAGGTTGTAATTTGACTTGTAACTCCTATAACATTTTCTGTAACTGACGTAACGTTTCATGTTTTACACAAATTCAAGGTATTTTTTCATGCAGAACAAAAAGATACAAATAATTGTCTGCCTTAATCTTGTTAGTAATCATATACTAGCTTTTAATCAGAAAGGTTATGTTCCTCAGGTCTTTTATTGGGGAACTGCAAAAAGAAATAGTGTTTAAGTGTTACGTGCGTTACATTGTGATAGAGCAAACTTTTATGCATTTCTTTCCCCAAATGGATCAACAACAGA
>VCCN01005474.1:2336432-2349220 GCA_006491835.1 Architeuthis dux | reverse complement strand
TTTAGTTGCTTTTTATTACAACTTTGACTCTGGCCATCATTCTACGCCAACAATCAAACAGCGTGATTGGAAATGAAGAGTAAGCCCAAGGTTGGAATCTAACTCACACCCTCTAGCCAGAGGGAGTCCAGTATACACCTGGCTGCCTTAACCACTTCAGCTTTTCATGATTTACAGAAGCTGATTTTCACCTTTTTAAAATTACAACTGCTAATCGACGCCATGTTTTTTGTTTATACCTGAGATGTAATAATCTTAATATAGTGATCATTAATTTATTCTTATTATTGGATGAATTATTGTAAAAATATTTTTATTATCAATTTTGACTAGTTTTTACCTTCATCTTGAGTTTTAGCTGCTTTATATTACAACTTGAATTTTGGAGCATTTCTCTGCTGTGTTTAACTACCATACATTCGTACAGGCTTATTGCGTCAGTTTTGCATGTCTGATGCATTGTTTCTGTTGCACCTAGACGAATTCATGGTGCGCAATATTCTGATAAAGAACAAAAGACAGGCTTTTAATTTCATTATTGTGTTAATATCTGATGAATATATTGTTTAATTATACTCTTTAATGATTTTATTGACTGGAGTATAAGCCGACTTTCTGATTTTGGGCTATTTTCTTCGTAAAAAAAATTGTTTTATATTCAAGTATAGACAGTCGGAGTTGGTACATTTTTATCGACTCCAACTCAAACCCAAAATTGATTCTGACTTCGACTCCACAGCCCTCAAAATATAGTTAGGGCAAACATTTACTATGACTATCAGTGTTTTTCATTGGAATATTTTATACGCCAAATTTTCCTTAGTTTTGTCCTTTTTGCCTGAATTTAATTTTTGCTTATTTGTTCTTTTCAGCCCGGTCGTAAAAAAGTTTACAACATGGAACCCCGAACCCCCCTCAAAAGACAAAGAATCCCAGTGCAAAGATTCCAGTCTCCTGTTCTTGAAGATGGGGCACCCAAACCAAAAATCCCTACAGAGGAGAAGATCTTGCTCTTCAAAAAAGGAGCTTTTCTTGCTGTTCGGAATCCAGAAGGTTTCTTATTTTTACATTTCTTTCTTCTCTTAACTATTTCAATTTACAATCTGTTCTTTCTTCTGTCATTTCTACATTGGTCTCCTATTTCATACCTTTCAAATAACTTGTTACCATTAACAACAACACTATTTAGAAATGCTTCCTATTCGGTGGAGTACAAATTCTTGCTGTATGCGTCACGTCTTGCTGTATGCTTCAAGTCTCGCTTTTTGGAGAGGGACATTTAGTGATAGAGCAAGAGGTTGTAACGATATTGTAGACAGGAATGAAGTCATCTGTTTTGTGAACGTCAGATGGTGAACTGAGTTATGGTTAAAGTAATCAGTTCTTTATTACTTTGTGTGACCAATCGGCAAGTCGCTTTGGACTGTTAGTGAGATTACATATAAACTTCACTCTCATAAAATCTGTTTTTCATTATCTCTGAACACTTACGAAAGAAGACAACAGTGTAGAAATGTTTAGAATGTTTTTGTTTTAAATATCTTTAATGCAAAGTGAGAATACAGAGAAAAGCAGTTTTTATTTACTCTACAATTAAATGAGATAGAATTTAACTTGGAATCTAATAGAAAATAATAGTTAAAAAATTAATTTAAAAAGTCTACACTGTATTTTTAAAAAAAATACTAACAATTCCCAAAACAATTAAAAGATTTATGGTTCGCTGATCAACTTTGAGGCATCGAATTTTGTTTCAGTTACTATTCTACATGAGTGGTCACTTTGCTGAATTACTAGTCATGGTGGTAATTAAAAAATCAGGGCTTCTTCCTCTTACTCCCACCTCCCTTCACTCGTCCGGGTGAAGAGAGAAGCTTCTTTGCTTGTTGACCTGTCGCCTGTCTGTCGGATTCTCAACTGTAGAAAACATCACCACATCACACATTGGCTTGCCATACTTTATACTTAATAACTTAAATTCTTTTAAAGATTTTCTCTGAGAGTTCCCAATACTGACCATGGGGAGGGAAAACATACATAAATATTCTCTCTCTCCCACATAGAAACATTCTCTCTTTCTCTTTCTAATGTAAACGTTCTCACTCTTTGTCCTATAACTTTTCTTCAAAAATGACATATTTTGGAACATTTGTGACATAGAACACGTTCATAACTTCATCATTTAGTTACTGGACATAAAATGTGTTCAGTTTTGCATAATACTTGCATTGTGACTCGGAACCCTCTAAAAACTTGATAGTGTTGGAATTTTCAAAAAACAAAATAGCTTAATTAAAAAAAAAGAAAAAAAGCCCAGCCCACTATCACCGCATCACAAATTGGCTTGCCATACTTTATAAACCGTAATAACTTAAATTCTTTTAAACATTTTCTCTGAGAGTTCCCAATACTGACCATTTAATTTATTTTTATGCCATTTTCTCGAAATTTGTCAATACTATTTTGTAAATGAAAGAAATTACTAGAAATTACTATATTGAAGGAATTAAGTTAAAAAAAAAAATTTTTTAAGTAAGGGGAACAAATTAAAAAAACCAACAATATTTGGCATTTTCTTTTCTTTCTTTTTTTCAATTTTCATCTAATTATATTTGTTTTCTTTTTTCCAGGAAGCTTTTATGTTTGCAAAGCTCAACAAATTGTCTACCGATCCTCGAAACGTTTCCGTATCCAGTGGCTGAATATGGTTCAGCCTCCAGATGTTTACAAATTGGATTACATGGATGCTACCGAACTGGAATGTGTGTTGTGTGATGTGAAAATGGATCGGGTTGAGAAGGATACTTACCGACTACATTTCACTCAAGTGTCACGGGCAGAGAAATCATTAAAGAAAGTCATGAATCTCGAAAGAGGCTTGCCTATAAATGAAGGAAGTAAGTATTTTCTTTAGTTTACCTAAAACACGCATGCCTTTCCAAATTTTGTTTGGACAATTGGATCTCTTTTTTGCATCCCAATTCCTCGTCAGACTAGAAAACAAGGTTAGCCTCTTTTCTCGAACCTGACGAGGGCTCAAGAATTGTGTTGACAACATAAAGAATCAAAAAAGAGATTCAATTGTCCACACGTACAGGCTGCACCAATTTCAACATTCACTCCTTATTATGTCTAGAGATAAAACGTTCTGTTTTGTTTTTTGAAAATTCCCTGAGTGCTGCTGTCAAATCGTGCTTAGTGGACAGTTTAAGAATGTTTGTAAAGATTTTCATGTTTTGGAAATAATTTTGTAAACCATTCATCTTATTTATTGTCTGGCATCTATGGTAGACTTTGCAACTGTGAAAGCTTTTAAAAAAATTCCTTTTTCTCTTGTTTTTAGATTTTACTGAACAATGGCTATATTTATTTATTTATTAGGTAGAATTTGCTTGTTAATGCTTATAAATTTCATTTTATATGATATGACTATTTACTGAATTTGTATATTACGATATGACTATTTTCTCTATTGAATTTAAGCAACTATGATGTAAACCTATTTGTGTAGGCAGAAATAGTGAAGAAATTTCCAGATGTGTTGCTGCACTGCATTCAGCCTTAATCCTTTCAAGACTCACCTATTTAGATAAAAAAAAAAAAGCTAAAAACCTGTTTATTTTTTATTTAATGGTCAAAGAAAACAATTCTTTTATTAAATCAAAAGATTTCCATATTTTGAAGAACCAAAATCATGATGGCATACATTTGTCCCATTAGGCATTTATCACGGGATAGATACAAAACATGGAATTAGCAGATCACTTCACTTGCACGTCTTTTCTATTCAATCATGTAATTTGAACTAATTTCTGCATGGGTTTCATACTATGATGATGCCTTTGTCTCCGGCTGTAAAAGCAGGGAAAATCTCATTTACTATATTTTTCATGATACATATGTGCTAGTAGACTTCTAAAAGAGATCTACGGTACATACATAGCCCAGCAGTCATAGAAACCTGGGGATATATATATATATATTCAAGGTGTCTTGAAAGTGTTAAATGGTCTCTTTGGTTCATAGTTTGAATCCCGCCACATGCATGAATTGCCCTTCAACTCTGACCATTGCAAGGTCATGGTAAAATATTAGAAGAAACGAGAAGTGAAACAAAGATATCATTACCATTAAAATTGCTCTAATCAATGAATAACCCTAAACTCTTTAATGAATCACCACACACCTCCTATATAAGCTTTTTAAAATTATATTACCTTTGCTTCTGGTATTTTACAGGTCCGATCATTGTGTTAATTCAATTCTCACTAGTCCTTCATCTTTTTCATATTCCAATGGTGCATGTTTTGAAGGGGTCGGATTTTATGGTGTGTGTGTGGAGCAGCCTGCCATAATTGTCATGTAAAATAATTTTTCGTCCATTGTACGAAACTATGGATTTGAAGTATTTCGGTTACTTATTTCTCATTGTCGACAATTTAGATATAGAATATCTAAATTTGGATAATTCTAAAGAGCGGAAGTCAAGGGAGATAATTTATAGAGATTATGAAGAAAGATCAATAAGCTGTAATTCTTTATTTATTTTTATTAGATTTCTTGAAAACAGCTGATCCAAAAAATCTTCAAACTTGACACTGCACTGCCTTGTGTGCTGGCAAATGTCAACTTCATACAACGGCCAGTTGTCGAGTACTCGCGGTGCATGCACACACACATAGACACCAATATTTCTTCAATTGTAGTTAGATTATCAATTTTAAAAAAAAAATTTTTTATTGGATTTCATTGATAAGTTGTTTCTGTGTTTGATTCTTTGTAACTTTTAAGAGATGGTTTGTCTAAGATTATTTTTAATGTCATTGTATTTGTGATTCTGTTTTTGCATTGAGCGATCATCCTGACTGTTGTATTTGTTTCTTTTTTGTATAGTTGATGATGAGGAACCTATATTAAAAAGGAAGAAAGTTGTGGAAAGCTCCCCGAAACCCTCACCAAAAGAGGCCAAAGTCACACCCAAAGGTACACCTCCTTTATAATCTCGACAAAATCTTCTGTCTGTTTGGAAAATGATAAAAGTTATGAAGTGTATACATTAGTTATAAACACTTCAATGTTTACCCTTTATTTTCTTCGCTTTTTTCTTTGCTTTGCTTCCAGTGACAACCAGCCGACAGCTAAAGAAGCCTAAGCCTATCTTCCCTTCCTTTCATAGGAAAGAAAGAAGACTAAGAACCAACACGACTGCCTTCATACTCCCTCACTCTGTGTTGTACGGTTGTCTCTCTTTGATCTTGCCAAGCCGAATTCATGAAAAATTACATGCTTTTTTGCCCCCCCCCCCCCTTTCAACCTTTCAGTTTTAGTTTTAAACTAAAAGGTAATTTTTTCTATTAGAATAAAAATCGGCCTCATTATCGCAATAATCGTCCGATGCCTCTTATCTCAAAATGTCAAATATCGGTTGATTAATCAGCCAGTCTCTACTTTCTTCACATGTTTCTAAGAATGAAAACTTTATTTAGAAGTTGAAGAGAAATTGTCTTCTTCCTTTTAACTACAAGAGTGCATACCATATATACTGGTATATAAGACAAACATTCAATTTATAAGAAACAAAAAACTGTGCAAATATTGCACTGTGTCCTTTCTGCTGAGTAGGGGGCCGACTACCGAAACTCAATATCTCAATATATTTTTATTTGTACTGGCTGTGTTATTTATACATCAGGGTTTCAAGTGCGGGTCACAACCCAAGACTGGATCGCAAAGTCCTGCTGACTGGGTCGCAGATTCACAATAAATGAAAAAATAAAGAGTAAAATATTGATGACAATGAAATAATTAAGATTTGAAATATGAATATATCTAATCTTATAACCTTTGTTATCAATAATTTATTTGTTGAACTATTACATCATAACAGTAATAGATGCCTTGGTATGGTTGAAAAACAACAGAGGTTCAATGAGAGAGTGTATTAGGAGTTTATACTTTCTGTGTCATCACACAAGTCAGAATTCAGTCAGACTTCACCAAAATGCACATGTGAACATGTTATGTATCATACTAATAAGATAATTATATCATATAACATTTCTGTTTATGCAAGATAGGGGTACTAGTACTATGCATTTGTATGTTATATGTCAGCGGTTATGAGGTTATTGCATAAAATTAAACTGGGCTGTGATCGAAAAGGTTTAGAGAAACCTGATCTACATTATTTCATATGAAGTATGTGAGCCAAACTCTGTCTAGGTTGGAGTCCTGTGTGAAATCTTAGATATTTTCTTTGAATTTCTATGAAACTATTTTCTAAGGAAAAATAATAGGAAATTTGTTTCAGTTGAAGAGTCTTTAGTTTCAAAAGATGGGAAGGAGGTACCTTTTTATCAGCACAATCTTTAAGAGTCAAGTATTACGGACAGCGAACCATAAAAATCACACTGTTCATTACATGAGTATATTAAGTTAGAATGAATTGGTATCAGACCATGTATACTGTGAGATCTGATGAGGATCAAACCCACTAACAATGGCCAGCAAGATTAGCTTGCTGATCTGTTTTTCTTTTCTGTTTTTTACATATGATCTACTTTTGGATTGAGATGGGGATTTTTTATAGAAAAAAACTAGTGAATTTGTTTACCGAGAATAGAATGTAGTGTGAAACAGTGAGCAGGAAGTATTTTTTCAGGCAAACTTTAACCCACCACCCACACCCAATGGAATAGTCCAGTGTTACGACTGGCGAACCAAGAAAATCACACTGTTCATTATTAGAGTAGATTGTGTTGTTGAGAAAACCTTACCTGTGTTTATTGTCTGCTTGAAGCTTTGTGTTTCCATTAAGTTGAGTTCTCTCTTTTTATCTAGGAAAAGGCAAAAGTGAAAAAACAGGAAAGCGAAAAGGAGGTGGAAGAAACCCAGATAAAAAGCTCAAACCAAACCCTAACATTGTTGTCCTTGATAAAGAACCTTTCTTTGAAACAAAGTAAGTCTCTGTTTTACTTTCTTTGCAAATAGTTTTATATGCAAATGTTTTAAGCATTAGAGCTACACTACCATGTCCCACTTGATGAAACAATATGAAGGTCAACTGACAACAGTTCATAACATTTAGACACATGTGGATAGCAATCAGATGTTGGGCCTTGATGTTTCATACAGCTGCTTCAACAATGTGATTTGGTATTCTTTGGTTATTGTTTTGCTCTATGGAACAATATGTCAATTTGCAGTATTCCTTTTGAATCCTGAATCCGGATGCTGTTGCTTTTCCGTTTCTCCAACTGATAAAAGGAAGAGGACTGGTTTGATCTTTGGCTCAAAGCACTTGACCCATCTTTCATCCATATTTATCCAGTAGTCTATTGTCAAACTCCAGGACAAAGTCAGAGTTGACTTTACTTTCCTAAGTAACAAGAACAAGGAGAATCCTCTTTCTCTATTGTCAAACTCCAGGACAAAGTCAGAGTTGACTTTACTTTCCTATGTAACAAGAACAAGAACAATTCTTACCAAAAATAGGGGAGTAAACTGACATATAAAATCAGCATTTCAATACCGAGATTTAAACTCGCGATCAGGTAATTTCTAGCCTGGTGTGTTACCACTTGTACTAAACTGTCAAGTCTTATATACCTCCAAAATCTATAGTAGAATTATGCAAGGAAGTAGGAGCAGAGTTTGACTCTGGAGCAACCAGGCTTGTTCTATATTAAGACTGCATAGGTTATAAAATAGGATCCATTCGTTTTGTTCATTCCTTTAAACTCTTTATGGGGCATATGTCCGCAACCTCACCACACCAGCCAAATCGTTCTGGGCAACTTTCTTCAGCTGTACCCATGTCAGTCTGACGGCCTTCAGTCATCTTCTCCAGGTTCGTTCTGGCCCCTAACTCTTCTCTTTCCCCTGTGGATTCCAGTCCGCCACTTGAGCCTATTTCTCCAACAGGGTTCTGGTGTTCCACATCCCTATCCTTGTTTTCGCCTTTGTCGTTAGGTTGTTTCGGTGAACTGGCTTTCTGTAGGCTTTGACCCACATGCATCATGGGCCCTTCTAAGGAGGAATCTTCCTGAACAGGCTCTTGCTTGGGTGATCACGGGGCAACCGCTAGGATGGCACTCAAAAAAAAAAAAAAACTAAACCCTGGAATTATCCCATCTCCTAACAAATAATTGTGATCTCATTCTATTTAAAAATGATGAGGATTGCATTAAGTAGACTAAGAATAGGTAGTCCAAACAGTCGGTTTTTGGGGCAAAAATGTTGCAGTAACTATAATTTTTCCCTGTTTCTCAAGTGTTCATTCTCCATAATGTTGATTAATACAAAACTGTTATGCATGCCATAATAATGTCCAATTCTGAATCTGTTGGTGTCTTATTTGTCACCGTTTGACTTAAAAGCAATTTTACAGCAAATTTTCAATTTAATGTGTTTACAGTGCCCAAACTACGCTGTGACGGCTTTTTACTGTGGTCGAAATAAAAGGTGTCTATAAATAAATGATTGCTGACACCTCATCTTTCGATGTATGTCTTTGGAACCAATATCACCTAGTAGAAAAATGTTTTTCAGTTTCGTATAAAATTTAAGCAAGTACACAATGTCTACATATTAAAAAAAAATGATGGCTTTTCAGTTTTATAGGGTATTGAAAAGGCCATTTTTTTTGTAAGTGTTCAATTTGCTGTGAGTCCGCAAACAAATAATCATAATTAGTGAACTAATAGGAGTAGAGGCAAATGAGGTATCAAAATGTTCAGAATAACAAGACTTATAAGGGGTAATAGGCACCAGATGTATAAGATCTTCCTGTAAAAACTCATTGGAGTACCAACTAAGAAATGTGTACATTTTTATCAAGGATAGCATTTTCTTTTGTCTCCAATAAAAGCGTTTTGGTTTGTTTTTCTTTCAGTGAAGCTGTGCCTTTCATCTCTGCCCAAGTGAATGGGAAATTAGCCATTCGGGCTGTTTTGTTAAATGACATGAACATGCTCAAGTCTCTCACTCATGGGGTAAGTTTTTCTCTTCCTTCTTTTTATTTTTTTTTTATTTTTAAACCGTTTCCTATTTACTTATTCTTATTATTGACTAGTTTTTACCTTCATCTTAATTTTTAGTTGTTTTTATACAACTTTTCTTCTAGAGAATTGTATACAAAATGATAGGGAGGAAAACTGAACGACCCTTCAAAACTAATTGAATCTTCAAAAAAAAACACCTGACTCCTCAAAAACTATTTGGACCTTCAAAAATAACATGATTTGCGGAAAAGAAAGAAAGGAAAAAAAAGTAACTTACTCAACACAGAAAAAACAAATTAAAAAAAAAAAAATTCCTGTTTTGGCACAAAATGACCTATATGGGTTGATGCACCATTAACCAAAATCTTATTCTTTATACAACTTTTAAATCGTTGCTGTAGAAACGATGACCCGAATTGAAAACAACTAAAAATTAAGATGATGGTAAAAACTTAGTCAAAATTAATTAAAATATTGAGTTTCCTATTTATTGATTCACAGGAATATTATTGACTTTTAAATCTTGTAATTTCAGCTTGATTATCTGAGGTCACCAAATAACAAATACACTGCTCTCCACTATGCTATTCAACGACAGAACCGAGGAGCTGTCATTTATCTTGCAGAAGATTATTTCAGTTCTAACCGAAAATCTACCCAACAAAAGAAAAACTTGTTGATCAAATCTATGAACACTGGATCGTAAGTCATTGCTTAGTTTTATTATTACCACACTTTAATATTAATCTTGGACTTTATCTACTGAATGAAATATTTGTCGATTGTTTGGTTTCAGTGAATCTTCATCAGAAAGTTTACAATAACAATTTAGCAAGGATTTAATATATTGATGACTTGTTCCGCTGATCAAATGAATATTCTTATTATTTAAGGATTTTATGGGGTGAAATCCATGTTGTATAGAAGGTCACCTGTTTTAAATCTGAAGACAAACTTGAAAGCATTTTCATATCTCAAAATCTATACATATAAAAGCCCCAATCAAATTTGTCTGTGGGTATGTTTGTTTGTCTGTTCAGGTCTAAGAGTCACAAACGGTAGACATGGTTTACTGTCTTCCTCTCTTTAAAGCTGATGTGACTGACTGCTGATTCTTTGTGTGTAAGTGTACAGCTAAAAATCCTGTTGAAACAAACAAAAAGTAAAAATGGGGTCGACTTATAGATCCGATTGTCTTTTGTTTTAACTTTATTTTTAGTTTTTCTTTCTTTTAGTCAACAACTTAGTTAAAATATTCAAAAAGAGTTAAGACGAAAATTTTAAAAAATCAAGCCCCCTAAAATAATTTTTTTAAAACAATGTTTGAAAATAGAAATATTCTAAAATATTATTCTATCCGTAGATAAAATAAAAACTCATTTTTGATGGCTACTATGCTAGTTTTAAAATAATCAAAAAAGGAAATTCAATTTCCTTTCTCAAGCCTGATTGATTATTTGGACTTTGAAAATGTTTTTTTGTTAAAATATAACAGTCCTCATCTTTCCATCTGAAATTCTCTCGTTTTAAATTTGTTAGGGTTTTTGCTTTTGGTCTCACATCTCATTAGAAACTTGATTATTAATAATTCTGATTGAATTTTCATGTTCCTCTTGATTACTTCTGCTTTATATAGCAATATGAAGGAAAAGAATACTATATGGTTTTGTTGTGGCCAGGAAGCCCTGTTCCTTCATATTGATATTTTTCTGTTATTTTAGTTTTTCCATTTGATTTGATATAAAAGACTGTTTGGAGCTTTTTTGTTTACAATGTATTTTCTTTCTTTCTTCAGTTATAATCCGACTTTTCTTGGAATTCGTCATATTCGATCTATCACAGTTGGCAGAGGAAATCGTGAAGGAAACAATGCACTAACAAAGGTCGGTCATTTCTATTGGCTTAGATTTCTATGATAACAGCGTCTAAGAATAATTTAGCTTTCTTCTTTTAGTTGTTATTTTTACAGTATCAGTGATAGACACTTCTACATTGTCACACTTTGATCCTTTTAATAAGATTTAGCCAAAAAGAAGTAAAAATGATATTATCTTTTTCTGTTCACTTCCCGGCTGATAAGGTGCTACAAGTGGTAAGGCCATAATAAGCTAGTTATTTTTTGGAAACAAGTCTATTTGAGGATTAAATAGCTTACTGTACTGGGATTTGTGGGGGTTGGTAGACTCCTCCCTACAATTTGACCTTAGAGTGCTAAGATTTTTGAGGGGCATTCTTCAGGGGTAAAAAGGCATCTTATCAGCGGGGAAATATGGTAATTATAATGAAGTAAGCTGAGCTTTTCTTTTTTTTCTCTTTGAAAACCACTTTCGGATTTTTGAAAGCTTGGTGGGATTTGTAAACCCATGAAAACTTAACTCCTCTCATATTAGATGAGCTTACTTTTGTCTGTACCACTTGGTGTTATCCCTACGTCACAAATGTGATATTATGTTATATATGAACTCACCTGTGCATCAGAGATGGACCTGACCAGCGTGCAGTAATTTGCTCGGCGCCTGCCAGAAGTATTCAATTAATGTCTTGCGTCCAAGTTTAAACACTGTTGTTATTCTACTCTGTTAGTGTCTGTTCGTGTGATCACCAACTTGAACAATAATAAAGCAATCTCGTTAACCTCACCTACTTCTCTTCATTTTTACGCTAGTTTAACTAAATATTCTAGTTTTGCTTATTTTTGTCTTTTTGTATTAACCAAAGTACATGCCGACTTTTTAAAAAAGATTTTTTATTTTTCATTTTTGCTGATTGTTTATTGAAGGCAAATGTAAAATGTTTCACACTTAATTCACCTGAAATGTGATCAGTGTTTTTTTTTGTTTTTTTTGTTAGGATGTTCATGGGGATGTTATGTACCTGCCTGAGAGTTTTTTTGAATATGCTGTAACAATTGGAGCCAGCAAAGAAATTTTGGAATTACTTTTTGAAGCAAACTTGAATGAAACCAGAGATGAGCAGGTGAGTTTTTGTTTTGGGAAATTTGTTTCTATAACTCACCTGTGCTGAGAAGCCTATATTAGAATTTAAAATCCTGCCCAGAAACTTGTTATATGCAAATGGACACAGTACTTGTTAGAAATGACAGGGTTATTTATGTATGGATAAATTATACAAATCTATATTTTAGTATAAATGTATTAATTGCAAACAAAAAAAACCTTGAACAAAATTTATTTTTCTTCAGTATTTTTTTTTTTTTTTTTTTCATGAAAAATCAGAGATGCCTATATTTAGCGGAATTGTTTTTGTGCTACTACTGAACAATCATCATCAGCTGCTGCAGTAGTAGTGATGTAGATGCGAATATGCAGACGCAGTTGCTTTACTCCCTTCCTTCCTGTTTGCTTTAGCTTGACAGAAATAAACAAATGAAAAAGTGACATAGGCTTTTATATTATAAGATGGACACAGTTTTCACTAGATTGAAAAAAAGAATTGACTTCTCTTTATCACTGTCAATGGTGAGAGTTAAAGTTACCAAACTGGGACATTTTCAGATTTAGTAGAATGATATTCATTTCTATAGACAGTTTAAGAGAGTAACCTTTGAAAAAATAGTATGATACTGAATAACTTATTGGATTAGCATAATAATTCATGCAATACTTTTGGGGAATATGCATCTAGTTTTGTTATTTAGTTCTTTGTGAATATTCATAGTAAATAGTAAGATTAGCTTTGTTACTTATTGCAACCTAATGAAAACCTATTTTGTAGATTGATTTTAAAACAAATTATGGCTTGATTCATTCACTACATTTACTATCT
>VCCN01005474.1:2319985-2336098 GCA_006491835.1 Architeuthis dux | reverse complement strand
GTCCAGCAGTGGACTAATGACGGCTGATGATGATATATATATTGAATAAAAATCTTTTTCAGTTCTGGGTTTATATATTTTCTGAGTGTGCCTGATCCAAACCTTCTATGATAAATAATTATGATCAATAACACAAAATTTACCATGACAGAAATGGGCAATAGTTATGAGAGGAATAATTGTTTTTCTTAGACATGCACAGTTCATAGTTGAAAATAATAAGTATTTAATAACTTCACTTCTGCTGGATTTGAGGTAAAGAAATGCTTTGAAAAGTCATTACATAAAAATCTGAATAAGAACATTGAATAGAAATGACAGCTTTTCAGTTGTCATTAGAGCTGCTTGGGGAATTTTATTTTATTTGAACACTTCCAGTGCTTTCTGCAAAGATTTTCATGGATAGCATTCTTGGCTCACAACTGCTAAAATACGAAGATCTTTCAAAGAGTTATTCAGACGATTGAACACCTTGTTGTTTGTGTTCTTTCGGCCAATCCATTCTCTGGTCTTTAGCTTTATTATTCGAATGTGACGGTGGTAAACAGATTTATTCTCCAATGTTAGCAATGCTTATAACGTAGCATTCGGAAAGAAAAACACCTAAATCCTATATTGTAAGTAGGTAGTCCAAACAGTCAGTTTTTTGGGTGAAAATGTCGCAGTAACGCTAATTTTTCCCTGTTTCTCAAGTGTTCATTCTCCATAATGTTCACTAATACAAAACTGTTATGCATGCCATAATAAAAAATGTCCAATTCTGAATCTGTTGGTGTCTTATTTGTCACCGTTTGACTTAAAAGGAATTTTACAGTGAATTTTCAATTTAATGTGTTTACAGTGCCCAAACTATGCTGTGACCGCTTTTTACTGTGGTCGAAATAAAAGGTGTCTATAAATAAATGATTGCTGACATCTTCTCTTTCGATGTATGTCTTTGGAACCAATATCACCTAGTAGAAAAATAAATGTTCTTCAGTCTTGTATAAAATTTAAGCAAGTACACAATGTCTACATATTAAAAACATAATGGCTTTTCAGTTTTATAGGGTGTTAAAAAGGCCATTTTTTTGTAAGTGTTCAATTTGCTGCGAGTCTGCCAACGAATAAATAATCATAATTAGTGAACTAATAGGAGTAGAGAGACAAATGAGGTATCAAAATGTTCAGAATAACAAGACCTATAAGGGGAAACAGGCAGCAGATGTATAAGATCTTCCTGTAAAAACTCATTGGAGTACCTATTGTAAGTGTTGCTACTATTGGTGAAAAACTTAGTCACATTTGTATAGTACACCTGAAGAAGGCCAGAGAATGGATTGTCCGAAATGTTGTGTTAACAATACAAACAACAAGGAGTTCAATTGTCCGAAAAACTCTGAATGTTAATGACCCTTCTCAAAACTATAGACAATATAAAGATCTTTATTTTTCTAGTGGTACTTTACTTCCTATAATTCCCTTATGTAACTATATTATTCAGTTTCCTGTTTCATCTGTGGTCTCAAGGAAATTGGTAGAACCTTTGAGAGTATAACAGTAAAAAAAAAAATAACTAGTAACATTGAAAGTGTTAATCTTTTCTGCTTATATTTGATCCTTAATGTTTTATACTTTCATGATCTGTCATTTAAGTTTGTTGCAATTTTGCCCTTCTTCTTTTCAGCTTTCTAATGTGTATCAAAACATTCACCAAGCAATCATTAAGGGTCATCGTAAATTGGCAGGAAAGTTGATTGAAGAAGCAGAAAAAGCTGGTGGACATGGTTATAACTATCTCCACAAAGAGGTACGTGCAATAAAGCTCATTCTTGCTCTCAGTTGTTTTTGAGTTCTGTCTATTGATTTCCTTACAGGCATTCAATAACAATCACTGTGTTATGAAACAGGAATTATTTTTGTTTTTATGTTTCTTCATACTCTGGAGTTGACTTTATTTTCCCCAGGTAACAATGACCCTCACCGAAATTAGACCCCTTCAAGGCTACTGAGGAGGCTGAAATTTGGCATGCATCTTTATTTCAAACTTCAAAGATTTATAAAGAGAAATTGGGGTCACTCTACTCCACAGGCCAGGACCCCCCCCCCCAGTTTATATCTAGAATTTCCTCAAATTTATATCTAGAATTATCCAGATTTTCATGCCATTTATCTAGAAAAATATCTAGATACTATTTTATTAAGACCCCTTCCATGGCCAAATTTAAAGATCTTTTTCAGTTAAAGGAAAACTGTTTTTACAAAAGTTGAAATATTTTCAAAACTTATAAGCTAAGTCATTTAAGCTTCAGTCTGATTGGAGTTTGACCCTGAAGCAGCCAGGCTTATCTTTAATCTGTTCGCTGCCAAGTATATTTTTTTAACGTAACTCCTGTGCCAGGTTTTTCTTGTAAAAAGATTTATGAAAATAGAAAGTCTTCATTGCATGTTTAAAACAGTTTTATTTTCATACAAATCAACTAATATGAAAAACAATATCCAATAAATGTAATATTTACGTAAATGTGTTACAATATTTTAATAATTTAAACCAGTATGAAATACCTTAATACATGGATCTATGCCTGGGGCTACTTTACATTCAGTAGATTTGTATGTACTCTCTCACCGTTTTGCATTTTGTAAAAGTACTTTACACTTTCTAGTGAGGGTTTGTCACTTGCGAAAGAATAACACACAATCGTACGACAAGTTATCTTGTCCGTGGCCCTGGATGGACAACTTGCTAAGATGAATTATCTCATCATGGTCTGACGACTTGCAGCAAAACAGGTTAATATTCGTTTTCTCGCTACCTGTTTTTTGACATATGCCTCTTTCTTGATTTTTGTAGGTGCTGCTTTTTGAGAAGGAAGATTTAAGGACAAACATTTTACCTGCATCTGTGAAAAAGAAACCGTTTTATTCTAAAGTGAGTTGAATCATTCTTAAAGCTTTTATCTCCATTTTGCTAAAAAGAATTTCTCTTGTTAAAGCAGAGGATAGCAGAGCTAGATCCGACTGTGCCCCTACTGCCAATTATTTTAGATTATTTTGTTAGATTGTTCAGGGTTCCCCTGAAGTATTGTACTCCCCCCGCACCACCTGGTTAAGGCAAATTGTTGACTTATAAAACAATTTATAAGTAGATTGATTTATTCTAATGCATGTTTTATGAATGAAAAGATATTTAACTATATTGTTGGAATTCCTACATAAAATTGTTGCTTGAAGGCCTTTGTCAATGATACCAAGTGATGTATGATTTAAAAAATAGCCTCCGTGTTATTAATAGATAAAAGAAGACAGAACTAGGTTAAAGGTGTCCCCATATGGATTCGTAAGCTTCATTTTGATTGGTTGAGATTCTAAGGGATCTCCTAGAGACCACAAATGTGACTAATCAGAGCTGATTTAACAAACGCTACATATCACGCCGTCAGTCGTGTTCCGAGAATGAACGCAATTCTTTCGCCACAACATCAGGGAGTTTCTTTTTTTTTATAATGCCTTGAGACGTTTTCAGGGAGGAATGAGTTAAAACATTGTTAAAAAATAATCTTGATGACTTTTTTTAAAAGCTATATACACAAGTTAACCCCTCTGTGCCATATATATTCTGGTGGGATTATGCTCAAGCTATATGGTAGAGGTACTGCATTTACTTGTGTATGATGTGAGAAATTTAATATAAAAAATCGGGTAAAGATTAGGGGGTAGCATTATACTAGTGTAAAAAGAAATAACATAATATATATTACTGATTTTTAGCTAGAATAAGTGGGGGGGGGGGTCGCATTATATTCGAGATTGCATTGTACTTGAGTAAATACAGTATTTTTACTAATGAAATTCGATCATATTGTTGATTTTGAAGCACACCACCAGATCTGGTTGTAAACAAACGCACGTTTGGTCAAACAAACCAGGGCTGGATAGGGTTAATGAATTTACTATAATCCTTCTTCATTTTCTGAAAATAATTCTGAATCTCGAGGATTCTTTTTTATTTCTATCATGAAGAAATCATTAAACATAATCTATTATTAGGTTCTGTGCTCATTTAATATTAGAAACCATCAACCAAAACTGTCAACATAGGTTTCTTCAGTTTTCAAGTTGGTCTGGCTGGCTAGGTATGTATATATGACGCATACAGGTCACATCAATGGACCTAGAGGGCTGAAAATTTGAACATTTACTCTTTAATATATCTAGGTTTTTAGTGGGGGTTCAATTTGCAATGTAAGTTTATGCTAAATTGATCCCTTAGATTGTTTCTGGCAGCATTCACGGTTTTTTGTTGAAAATTCAGACTTTTTTAGTGATCACTGCCCAACAAAAGGCGAGAGAAGTAACTTATTCATTGGTCAGCCCTTTTTTAAAATTTTTTAATTGATCACCCCCCAATATGGCATGCTGCCTGACAGTTTCTATTGAGTGACTAACCAGACCTGTTTTCTATTTGGTTTTATTGTTCTTTATTGCTCTAACCAAGTGAGTCTAATTTGCTTTGTAAATGTAAGTCTGTAATTTTGTTGAAATGTGTAATTTGTAATTGTTCTTGTTCTTTAACCAGATAACACCACTGCATTGTGCAGCTATCAACCCAAACGTCAAATATCTGCAAACGCTTCTAAGTGTTGAACCTGACGTCAATGTTGTTGACAAATGGCAGCGAAGACCAATCCACTATGCTGCAGCTTGTGTTTCTTCGGCACCACTTGAATTTCTGCTAGAAAAGTAAGAAGCCTTTCTACTTTGTCTAAATTGTCAAGGCAGCCTTAGTCTTTTGATCATTAAACTTTAGTACTCTATTTTAAGGGTGTCAAGATTTTGTGCATTTAATAATTTTGAAAGCCTGTAACTTGTGTGTCGGCTCATTTATGACTTCCATTGACAAATGACAACACAACCGTCAAATTCAAACATCATTTGGCGATGTAATATTGGTTGTATTTAGTATTGCTTTTATGATTTTGTAGAATATCTTAATTTCTTTTGACCACATTCTGTTCATATGTGAAATGACTATTTTTAGATTGGCCAACCCATCAGATGAGGACAGTTCAGGAATGAATGCCCTTCATTTTGCTGCCCAAGCTGGACGAGCTCAAAATGTTGATACCTTGATCAAACGAGCCAAAAATCGTGAGTCATTTTACGGATTTCCTTG
Source organism: Architeuthis dux (assembly GCA_006491835.1). NCBI lineage: Eukaryota > Metazoa > Mollusca > Cephalopoda > Oegopsida > Architeuthidae > Architeuthis > Architeuthis dux. The sequence continues at coordinate 2,330,943 of VCCN01005474.1, read as the reverse complement.
GGGGGGGGGGGTGACAGCAGTTGCATTGTTTTGTCTATCCATTTTTGAAAAAAATCTTTTTCCATTCTCCTTTATTTTACTTGAGCAATATATTATTATCAACTTCCAGGCTTACTCGGCCTGTCAAAAGTTTCACCAGAGACCCATTAACTGTACATTTTTGGAAAGACATTCCTAACTCTGTCCATTGCCAGCCACTCCTGACACTGGAGGGGTTGGATTTTTCTGGTTGGAATTCAGAGTTGTCCATCTTCTAGATAGGTTGCCAACAGAGACTGAAGAGCCCAATCTGTCCTGCTATTTACCCATAGCGGGTGAGAAAAGAGATGGATTCATGCCTTTCCCAAGAGCATTGGTGTAAAGTTAACACAACCTGTCTCAGCGAGAGTTTGAACTCTCCGATTCCATTTTCTGTGCTGGTAACCTTTAGGCCACCCAATCTTTTGTACTTCTATAATTCATAAAGTTTTCTGCTCAGATTTGACTTCTTGACTATTTCTCTCCATGCTAATCTTTTTCATATTCTGAAAAGTTAATTCCTATATAATATATTTCTCGGCCAGTATCATAAAACTCTTAATCATAAGGATGTTGTCTTTTCGATAGATTTATAAAGAATGCTAAATACAAAAGAAAAGGATTCTTGCCAACAATAACACTTGACTGATTTTAAAACTACAATATTTTGTTATAGAGATGACTTTTTCATCAATGGATAGGAAATCAACTCAAACCAGAAAGCACTCTGCCAACGCCATTGTCCGGGGAAGTAATTGTACATGGATCCGCACAAAGATTTTATCACTTCAGTAGCCTATTTTCTACCCTTCCACAAAAATTCATTGAAATTCACTGAAAACCTTTGGAAATGTTGTGTGGACAGACACAATACCTTTTGGAGGTAGCTGTCCATATGTGAATTTCAATGACATTTCGTGGAAGGGTGGACAATAGGCTATGGAGGAACTGATTAAATTTTGGCGTGGATCCATGCACAATTACCTTCCCTCAGTCATGAGCATATACATGTTTGAGAAAAAAAACGGAAAGATATCTCTCAATCAAAAAAAATATTCCTGGATCCTCTCCAAAGATTAACCACCTCTTCCTTAAACCATTGCCCAACCCTCTACAAAATTTCATAGAAATCGATTAAGTACTTTTGTTAGTATAGCCATCTTGGTCTGCGGGAGGAAAGTCTGGAACTTGGAAAACTTGAAACTTGTTTATAGAAATATGACAATATATTTTTATTTCATAAGATACATTGTGTTGTGGGGGGAGAGGTATCGAGAGCCAACAAACTGTTCCCAACAGGGGAACTGGCCTTGTGTCTTCTCTCCGCCCAGGAGATCTGTCTCTCTGTGGGCGTCCAGTGTCTCTCCGGCCTCTGAGGGCGTCTCTCTGTCGCTTTTATTGGGTTTGAACGCCCACACTGATTTTCCATCCCACCATCTGCAGTCAGGGTCAATATCCTGTTTATGATCTCTGAACACTCGGTGTGTCTGTTTCCGGTATAACTTTGTTGTCGTCGATATCCTGTTTAACTTTCAACACCTGTGGGGCTCAAATCTGTGACCTCGGCCACCTAAATATCCAACACTTTTGGAGATATTATGTGGACAGAGGGAAAGACACAACCAAATACCTATACCTCTCCAACTTTGTTGACAGAGGTAAATTATAAGTTTGTAAAATAATAAAATTGATTTTATGTCCACCTGAGAAGCTATTTATTGATTTTATATTATGAAAAAATCCAGTTTTGAAATTGAGTCTTTTTTTTCTAGTATTTCTAATCAATCAATTTTGTTGCTTATCAGTTGGCGTCACTGATATTTTTGCCAGTAAATATGGTCCTGGGGGAATCAACCGGCCAAACCGAGTTGGATCTTGTCCACTACATCTGGCTATAACAAATGGCCATACGGTAAGAGACCTCATTTTTCTTTTTCTTTTTTTGTTGGACTAGACATAACTTTTGACCAATTTTGTTTACTTTGCAGTGACATCAAACAAATTGCTTTTCTCTATCTTACAAACCAATAGTTGTATTAATAAAACAGTTCTAGTCTTGGAAGTCCTCAGATTCTGTTGCTTGAATTGTTTCCTCATTAAGTTTTTCTTGTCGACAGAAATCTCCGTGAATCCTAGTCATTAATGGTTGAGCTGGTACCACTAGTATGTCAGTCATGTCTTCAACTTTCAATAGTCATGTCTTCAACTTTTATCTTTCAAGATTTCTCATACCTTTGGGTGGTACAAGTTAATCCCTTTTAGCCAATTATGTTGTACTTTGGATGATTTCTAAATATGTTTTATACTAAGATTTGTTAGTTGTACCCTGAGCAGTCACACTGGTAGACTTAATTGTTGAGTTTGTCACTAGTTCTTGATACCGTCTTAGTCTCAAAGTTGTCATTTGATTGACATGTAAGTCTTGTACTATATTGTAAGACAAATGTGTTCGACACATTAGGACTGAGCTTTCCAAACTGTGTCACAACACTTTAGTGTGTCACCGATAATCTCTAGGTATGTCGTAAAATTAAGTATAATTTTGTATATCATTCAAAAGATACTTTTCCTGAGTCAGTTGAACTGCTGGGATGACATTATATATTTGGCTTGGATAACAAAACTTAAGTAATGCGTTGCCAAAAACATTTATTTTTAAAAAGTGTCACCAATGCAACAAGTTTGGAAAGTTCTGCATTAGGATGTGTGATAGCAAAGGTAGTAGGAGGATGACATCAGTAATCGTAGTAGTAGTAGTTGTAATCACCCAACTATCCAACATAAATATATATGTATCACTGTATTATTGGATGAAGATTCTGTTGATCCTTTTCAAATTGTTTTTGTTTTTTATTGATTTCAGGAAGTTGTAAAAGTATTGGTGAAACATCAAGTGGATGTCAACAAACCGCAGACTGCCTCAAAGGACAAATTGACGCCTCTTATGATTGCTGCCTGCAAGGGACATTTGGAAATTGCTCGCCTTTTGGTTGGCCAGAAAGCATTTATTGAACAAGCAGGTTGGTGTTTAAATACTATGTCTTGATAAACTGCTTTCAATTTGTTGCCAATAGAATAATTTAAGTGACAATATTATCTTTATTTGTTATTAGATGAAACATTGTCAGCCATTATTATTAATTTTAAAAAATTAATACCATGTTTAAAGTTCCACATTATATCAGAGTTTTGAAATGTTCTTTTGTTTATTTGTTTGCTGAATATTTTTCCTGCTTCCTTTGAAAGTAGTTTACTTGTATCTTTGTTTTGGCGTTGATTATCAAAAACCCGGTTAAATTCAATCAATATTTCTTATTAATTTTGACTTGTTTTTTTATCACATTTGAATTTTGATCGTTTTCTTCGCTTAAGCTGGGGTAATCCAAAGAAAACCAAAATGATTTTGAAACTGATGAATGAAATCAAGGAATGGATAAATTTGTATCCGACAGAATATGATAATTATAAAGACAATGATTAGTTAATTAATAATTAATTGGGAACCCATATCACCCCGTCATCAGTGTTAGCGATTGCTAAACAGACAGACTAGATTGTATAAAAGGGTTCCCAATTACTTATTAATTAACTAATCATTGTCTTTATAATTATCATATTCTGTCGGATACAAATTTAAACATTCCTCGATTTCATACTGTCGACATAGGGGGCCACTTCATATCATGTGCCTAATGATACGATCGGTTAGAATAAGGAGGTGAGCAAACGTGTATGTTTCTGACCACTGCCTTGCCATGAGAGTGCTGTTAGCTCAGTGCTAAAGAGCAGGACCGCATATAGGTTGCTTCCAGGGTGAACGCGCTCGTTTCTTTATTCATTTATATGATCTAGGCCACCCGTTTAGCAATCGCTAACACTGATGCCGGGTTCCTAATTAATTATTAACTAATCATTGTCTTTATAATTTTGAAACTGATGAATTCATTAAATTGTCTAGTTTTTGCAATTTAGGATTAATCTGATTATATTTTGTTTTGCTTTCCCCCTACAGATAAATATAAACGCACAGCATTGACTCATGCTGCGATGAATGGCAACACCCACCTTGTGTCATACTTTTTGTCTCTGGGAGCTGATCCCAACCACGTAGATTCTTCAGGCAACTCTGTGGTCCACTACGCAGCTGCCTATGGATGGTTCTTTTCTTTGAAACTCCTTGTGGCTAACGGTGGGGCCAGTCCGAACCTTGCCAATGATTGGAAGGTAATTGTTTTCTACATTCTCTTTTATTTGAGTGAAGCTTTCTCTCTTAACCTTGCACATTCTGCATTGATTTTCAAGGGTGCCAAGATTTTGTGCACTTAGTATTAGGTGGTGCAAAAATAATTGCGGTTTTTCACCAACTTTAAAGCGGTATATCTTGGCTTAGAATAAAAGTTATTAATTGAAATAAGAACCTTCAGATTCTACAAATTTTTGCCAACTATAAAAAAGTCCATTTATCCCGGAAGGATAGAATTCTTGGGTCCTGGAACCAATGAATTCTTCGAAGGCGTTTTGAGCTACTGGTTGATTGTTGAAGACCTTGCCTTCCAAGAAGTGGTTGAAATGCTTGAAAAAATGGTATTCGGTCAGAGTGAGGTCTGGTGAGTAAGCTGGGTGAGGTAGTTTTGTGGCCTAGTTCGTTCAATTTCTGCGTGACATGCGGTCGGGCATTGTCATAGAGAAGAATTGGTCCTTTTCGATTGACCAATATTGGATGTAAACTTTGCAGTTCTTGGTCAATTTGTCAATTTCCTGGCAATACTTCTTTGCTGTGATGGTTTTGCCAGGATTGAAGAAGTTGTAGTGGATGATTCCACTTGCCAACCACCAGACAGCGACCATTATCTTCTTTTGGTGCAGGTCTGGTTTGGGGGAAGTGTTTTGGTGCTTTACCTCTGTCCAGCAACCTCACGGAACGCTGTCGATTATTGTACAGAAACTATTTTTCATCACATGTCACGATGCGATCAAGAAATGGATTGTTTTTGTTGCCCAAAAGAATCGCACAGACTTTGTTAACACCAAATCTTCCGATTTGGTGCAAATGTCGAGCAACTATTGAATGGTCAACGTCTAGTTCCTCTGCAACCTCTCGAGTTGTTTTGTTTTTTGGTCCACATCAATAATTACCCTCAAATGGATGTTGTCAATTACAGAAGGACGTCTACGACCGTCCTCATCTTCAGTGCTCTTGTCTCCGTTTCGAAATTTCTGGAACCAATGTTGAGCTGTACATTCGTTGATGGTCCCCTGGCCAAATACTTGGTTGATATTGTAAGCAGTTTCCGCTGCTTTACATCCCATTTTGAACTCGTGTTGTCATGTCAATTTCAGTTATACATGAACATGCACTCAAGTTACAGGCTTTCAAATTTACCAAGTGCACAAAATCTTAGCACCCTTGAAAAAGAATGCAGAGTGCTGAAGATTTCTACTTGACACCTACAAATGTCTAATAAAAGATGTTCTCAAGCTGATTATTGTTGCAATTAGCATCTCATTTTGACAAAAATGAAACCCTGAAACTTGCATTTCGATGCAGGTGTTTTGTCCTTGTAAAATAAGCAAAATCTCTCCTGAATATTTAACCCTTTCAAGGCTAACCTATTATGGTTCTTCTACAAGAGATCTGTGGGACATATATATTCCAGCAGTCATGAAACCCTTGGATATATATATGTCCCGGGAGTCTCAAAAGTGTTAATTTCACTCTTTAAAACATTTTCCTGGTTTGTCAAATTTTTAGCCTTAGGATGTAATCAATAAAATCTTCAGTTTCTAAAGGGTTTTTAATTCTGTCTTCTTTCCAGATGACCCCGGTTTGTATTGCTTTCCTGAAAGGCCATTTTGGCTTAGTAGATCTGTTGCTGAATCAGCCCGCAGTAGACATTAACTTTAAGGATGATAAAGGTAAACCTCTTTCTCTTCTAACCATTAGTTCCTTAGCTTTAGTGTTCCACTTGTGCTCTCTTTATGAAAAGGTTTATATTTCAATTCTTGGTGAATAGTAGATTGATTCGATCATTTTATAAACGGTGAGACTCACAAGTTGATTAGATAAACAATAACAAAATGGTTCTACCATGTTAATTCAGCTACTGTTAATGGCTTGAAAGAAATTGGTAATAATTACATTGAATTAATAGTACATATAATACTGTATGCTTCTAAAATACGTAAAACAAATTTTCAGTCTTCACCTTCACTTATTTCTCTTACTTGACATATTTGACAGCATGCGGGGTTGGGGGTGTTCAGTTAACCACTCGAAGCCAGTTTGTTTGTTACTGCAACATTTTGGTCATTCATTCTATAGCCTTCCTCAAATGGACAATCTGAATGAAAAGTGTCTCTCTCTTACTATGTTTCTCTCTCTCACTCCATTGTAGTTATAAAAAGACATTTTAGATTTGCTAAAATATCTAGAGGCTATATTGGATTTTTCGGACACCTCTGTGATGTAAGATAGGCTTAAAGTTGGTATCTTCCATGTCTCTCTTCCTATTTGCTTCATCAATGTTTGTTTCCCATTTCTTCTCAGGTCGTACATTGGTTAGTATAGCTGTTTCCAGTAAACTTGTACCAGGACTGATGGACCAATTGACCTATTTGTTGAACAAGAAAGCTGATTGTTCCTTAGCTGATCTCGAGGGCTGTAATCCGGTAAGTTTCTTAATTTAACTATTGTATTTTCTGGCATCGAAGACGCTATTTTCTTTTACCCCAAAATAAGTCTCAGAAATTTACCCTGCATTCAAGACCGAAGGTTACTTGTTTTTATAGGCCTATCCTATTTTTATTCTTTTTTCTTTTTTGTCCTTGAATGCAGGGGAAATACAATAAAAGCATTATTATAAGGTATTAAATATTATTGTTTTTGTCATGGGTGTTCTAACACAATGACATACTTTTCTTTCCAACAAAGAGTTCTATCAAATGTACATCGTGTTGTTATTTGTGAAGAAATTGGATGAAAACATTTAGAAAACCATTTGCCTATAAAACTGCCTTATTAAGTGATTATTTCCGACTCTTTGCTGAAAATTTGGTATTGATGCTAGGATTTCAGGGTGTTAGTCAGCGTTCTCACTAGCTGTTTAACGGCTAATTCCCAGTAGAAACCTAATTCCAACTTCCCAATTAAGCTGAGCTGTGTTTTGATCATTTTGGCATTTTTTGGTCATTGTTGTCCTTTTCTAAGATACAAAAATGTTGGCCTTGGAAAACTCCCAATCCTATAAAAATGGTGTGGAAATCAAATTCCTGGTTAACACCCTGGATTTGAACCTAGACATGCGGTTTCGAGTTTCAATTTTACTAATTGAGGTTCAAATGAGGTCGAAGGCAAATATTTAATACGTTCACTGCTGCCTTTGATAGCGCAACAAAATAAGCACGTCCTCTGCTCAGTCCCGCAAGGCAGAAACTGAGTCTAGCACGTTACTATTTATACTGCCTTAAATGAAACCATTGAATTGAGGCACAAGTGTCAGGCAATCCGCAACATGCCACAAGACGCACAAGTACATTGTGTGGCAGTGAATGTGTTGTGTATTAATAGAAAGATTGTCATTTTATTAGGGCAACAAGGTTTCATGAGTTCTAGGTCTGAATGATCAAAAATCTTGGAAGAACAACAAAAAAAAGAATGCCATCATTAAAATAAACAAAATGACAAATATACCAGAATTTCTACTTTTCTTATGTATTTTACGACTTAGTTTTACTTCAATTTCTGCATTTAGAGATTGTGAATATGGACTCTTATCTAGAGAATGATTTTTCTTGTGAAATGTTTTATTGTCTTGATTGAATGAAAGAATAAAATGTTTTTTTTCTTTTTTTTTCCAGCTTCATTATTTGGCAAGAAACGTGCATTCAAAATCTGATTCGGTGAGATTTTCCTGATTTTTGTGCCAGAATTTGCTCATTTGCACATAATTTCAATTTAAAAAAAAAACTTTGTTAATTGTGTAAAAGATAAATATTTCATTTTGTAACCTTTGTTCCTAGTATAGTCGATTTTAATATTGGGTAACCAAAAAGTTTGTTTTTTGTCATTAGATGGCATTAGGAACGTGTTTTTTTTTGTTTTTTTTTTAAACTATCTACATTCAAAACAATGTTGAAAATTTAAAGAATTGTCTTATTTTTACTTACCCAATAAATAGCACTTTTCAATTATCTTCATATTCATATGTTGTAAAATAATTTCTTTTTCAATTCCACAGTCTGAGCTTCCAGATGCCGAGACAATGAAAGTGAGTGTTGATGTGGCTAATTTTCTCATCGACAATGGATGTGACCCAACTGCCCGTTCCACTGATGGCATCACTCCTTTGATGCTGGCTATTGAAAAGGTTAGTCTCTACAAGAATTGCTTACCTTCTTAAGAACCGTTCAGGATGTCTGAAATCAAATTGTTCCTGTTGTTTACTTCTATTTTTTACTCATCACTGAAAATGAAGGGTTTTCAGAATCACCTATAAAAGCTTTGCCACATAATTACCCAACCCGTTTTTAAATCAAAGCTTTATCTATGGCAGCCTTTCTCAACCTTTTTAGACTGGAGGAAACCTTGAAATAACTATCTCAAAGAATTCCTGCATAAAAATATATCTACAGTGCGTTCAAAATATTTATATTTATTATATTATACAATATTATATTATGACAATATAACTTCTGAAAATCTGTAAATCACGAAAATCTGGAACCTTAATTATAAGTATTGTATTATCTGAGATTGTAGCTTTTTACAAATTTTTTCCTTTGAAAAACTGAAATTTAAAAAAAAAAAATGGCAGCCGCTGATCTTTTTCGGTTGGTAAACATTCTGGTGCTTTTAGTGTGAAATGTCATCAAGTCAGGTAGGACTGCTACTCCTTGTATGAAAAAAACCTTAAATGAAGCAAAACCAGGAAGTCTGGCATCTCGTCTCTTAAGAGACAACTCCAAATGGTGTATACACCCGGTGACAAAGACCCGGTTTCTGTTGCATGCGTCAGCTTAGTGATTCTTGCAAGTTTCAAGTCTGGTCGAGACCAGGACTTTATTCTTACAAGTTTCTATGACCACCACCTTGGCAGAATGCAAGTCCACTGAAGGGATACCTCCACCCTAATCATACAGCTTAGAGTGTACAAGAAAATTTGTCCTAATGAAAGTGTTGATGACATTGAATAGCCTGGTATAATCACTGTATTGGAAGGTAACATTTCCAATACTGTGCTTTTAATTTTATTTCGGCCACTGTTAGGATTGTCTCTTGTCTATAAGTCATTTTATTTTGGTGTCTGGTCTCTTTTCAGAACAACGTGCTGCTGGTGAAAACCTTGTTGCAAAAGAAAGGCAGTGTTTCAATGGATAAGAACAAGAATAATAAAAACATTTTGCATATGATGGCTGAACTCTGCACCAAGGGTGACATGTCTTCAATATTAAGAGATGTTATTGACCAGGTAAATTACAAAATTATCTATTTGTTAGATGTTTCTTTCTATTTTTTGATCTGCACAAAATAGTAACTGAAGTTTTTTACCTGTAAAATCCTGTAAATATGTTTAAAGATTTTGGTTATCTATCTATGAAGTGTGATTTTTTTTTTTTTTTTTTTTTTTTTTTTTTTTTTTTTAAATTGTTACCCCCCCCTTCCCTGTTGGTTTCTCTGTCCGTAACAATGGACTCTTCCACTTAAAAGTAACTATTTTGCTGATAAAAATATTTTCTACCCACCATTTTAAAACAATGGACTCTTCCACTGTGAGTTCAATAGTTTTTTTTGTCTTTCTTTTTCTAAAAAAAAATCATCATTCAAATATATCCGTGGGATTCTTCACTGTAATTAACTAACATTTTAAGGCTTGAGTGCTCTTAGAATTGTGATTTATTCCAAACTGATCTTTTCTTTCATTTTTTTTTCTTTTCTTTTTCTTTTTTTTTTAAGACCAAAAAGACTTCAGATGAAACAACCCCCATGGAAATTGATGGTGTTTCTGCAACCCCAACTTCAGATAAAGATATCTTAAAACAATTGGCCAAAATGGTTGATCATGAAGGTTTTACTCCTCTTCTGAGAGCATGCCAAAAATACAAAAATTTAAAGGTGAGAAAAATTGTCTACATTTTTGTTGTTTTTTAGAAATTACTTTTTTTTAAATGATTGTTTTAACTAATTCTTCTCATTTACCATTTCTTATTTTATGTCCATTTATAAACTATTTCCATCCAAGATCTAAAATTTACTGTTTTAAAGACTATTTGATGCAAAAGTGGAAATAAATTTTGTTCAAGAAAATTCTTTCATCAGTATTCTGCATAAGTGTGCGTGCCCGTGCGCATATGTTGGTTTGTTTTTAGAATTGTATTAATCATATTTGAAAAAGTTTAGCAAAAACTTGACAAAGATTTTTAATTGCCCAATAAGAATCACTACAAATCTGAAACTAGAGATTTTTTGTTAAATCACTGACCAATGTAAATAATGGTTAACATAAAAAATGTTTATAAAAATGTGACAAGAATTACAGAAATGAGTTTTTAGAAACAATTGTTTTGAAGTTTATTGTGAAGATCTGTATCAAGCTGTAGTGTTCTTTGCATATGCAAGGTTCAAATTTGAATTGTCATCTTCCTCTGTGGCGTCTTGAAATGTTGGATATCAGCCGAAAGGTTAGGAAACAGGAAAAACAATCCCATTGCATATATAAAATATGAGTCTTGAAAAACATTTTTCATTTTGTTTGTTGACATTGTTTTCCGAATATATTGTATGTAGCTTTGAGAAGGGTCATTAACATTGTAAGCTTTATTTGGACAGTTGAACTTCTTCTTTGTATTGCTGATGTTGTTACCACAAGGTTTCAGCCAAATCTGGTAACAATACAAAGGACGCACTGTCGGCTGGGGCATAGAATACGCCGACTGTATCCTCT
>VCCN01005474.1:2292283-2302461 GCA_006491835.1 Architeuthis dux | reverse complement strand
GGAGGAAAGAGTTAACAAGTTATTGGCCAGAAATGTCTCCAAGTATCTAGCAATTTGCTTCCTACTTCAAACTATTTGCTAACTGTAGGCAACATCAAAGAAGCTGAAAGGAGAAAGAGTCAGTCACTTTGATGCGTTCTTCTTCACTGTGTTGGCTACATCAAAGAAGTCGTCTGTTAACACAAGATTGACAGACCCGTTTGTCTCTTTTTTCACCCTATAATTTTATTATCCATTGTACAATCTATCTCATTTGGATCAGTTCATTATAAGAACTTTGGGAGATAGCTGTCCACACAATATCTCCCAAAGTTCTTGTGCCTGTCTCCACAATATCTCCAAAAGTTCTCTGATTTTCAATGAAATTTTGTGGACGGGTGGAAAATGGGCTACAGAAGAAGTGATTAAACATTTGGGCCGATCCATGTACAATTACTTCCTCTGACAATGGTGTTGGCAGAGGTATGCGCTCTCCGAGTGCTTTCTAGTTATGTGTGGATTTGAAATGGTTTTGTCTTCATTTAAATGTTTGTCTTGTCTTTCAGACAATATTCCAACAGTTGAAAAGACAAGCATTGTGAATATCAACTGCATTGACAATGATGGTCGCACTGTTCTACATCATCTTGTGTGTCCTCTTGAATACGGCACCTACGACAATGATGAAATTCTTTACGTTCTCTTCAAAGCTGGAGCTCCTCTAGAGTTTGAGGACACAGCTGGGTTATCCCCCCTGAAACATGCCCTGATCAATGGAGCTCCACGATTAGCTCGCATGCTACAGAAACTCACCGGTGTTGAGCGGGACAAGTGGGTAAGTTGATCCATTTTGTTGAAACCCATTATTTGTAATCATACAAAAATCTTGCAGATTATTTCATTCTATGCATATAACTGTAGACTTTTTAAAATGTATTATTATTATTAAGTGTGAAACACGTAACAAAACTTTTTTTTTTTTTTTTTTTTTTTTTTTTTCCTCTTGCAAATTTGTGTGTGTGTGTGTGTGTGTGTGTGTGTGTGGGCACCAGGACGTACTTTTTGACCGATCCCACCAAATTCAGACAGGATACATTTTTAATAGTACTTCTTTTTTCATTTTACGGAAAAGAATTTACATTTTTAAAAAACAGATTGTGTTGCTTTGCACTTTGGTACACAACTGTTCAGTTGCACATCTACTTGATTTTTAATGATTAGAAATTAAGATGTATCCTTCTTGCAATGACGGCTCCGCAGCCTTTTGGCTAAGATCAAAGTGTAGTATCTGTTCTTTGAAACCGCCATGGCCTCGAAGTTCAGAGAACCACGACCCTTCGGGGGATCCTTGTGGCAAGCTCGGGTATTGTCCTGGGAGTAGTTGCACAGGATATCTTGGTCAGCTGGTCGGGAAGCATCCTGAGAATCTTTTGGGGACCCCCCCCCTTATCCTGGTCCTCGTGGCATTTGTCTCGGTGACAGGGATTTGGGATTCTTCCCCCTCAAGTCTCTAGTCACGGAGACATGGGACCCCCCCCACACCACCACCACCACCACCACCAAGGGTCAATGTGCTGTTAAACAAAACAATCAATCAATTCCTGCAATGACATTTCACAAAAGTATTCTCTCTCTGTTGACAAGTATCAATACTTAAAGCTCCTTTAATGCCTTGATTCCCATCAGCAAATCCTAATTCCTGGTTTTTCGACTGTAGGTGTGATTAAAAGCAAGTATAGTGCAAAAATCACCATGGAACAGGAAATGAAGTCTGTCTCAAGTCTGATTCCAAGATTTGAAACACTGGTGAACAACAGGTTCACCCATCCCACTTTTTTTTAACTATGATTATTAAAAGCGGAAACATAACTTTTTCATGAATTTAAATCAAATGATTCAATTTATGATGAACGTAAATGCAATTATTCAGTATTTTCTGACTTTGGGAAGCATGAAAAAATCCATGTAGACTAACAGTGCCGTTTGGGAACAACTGCTTTAAATACTTCTGACCCTTTTTTATACTTTTAAAAACCAACCACTATAAGTTAAACGCCCTGATTGTGTTTTTAAATATCTTTTTTCCCCCTTTATTTTGCTGCAGGAGAAACCGACATTTAATTGTTTAGGAGAACCCGATGGAATCTCAAATACTCTGCCAAATGTTGATTATGGAAGTGACAGCAAGGCGCTGGAGTCTCAGCTTCTTTCCAATGTAACCGAATCGTCAAGCGAGGAAAAAGAATTTGTACCTCAACCAGATGAAAACTGCAACATTCGTGCTTCTTGGTGAGTTTATTTCTCATTTCACTTCATTCAATTCGACAGAGGCAGATACAACCAGTAAAGAAACAAAAGCAAACATGGCACCGGGGAGATCGGAATAGAGAGTAGTTTTAAGGGTTAGATCGTCTGCCAAGCCGTCAAGTTCTCGTAGCTCAGATGGCAGAGTAGCTGTTGCGTTTAACCAAAACGAATGAGTTTGAATCTCACTGAGAGTTTCTTCTTTATTTCTGATCCACACTGTTTACTCATTGCTGTAAATCGACGACCGGAGTAAAGTTGTGATAAAACGGTAACTTGAAAACTAGAATGAAGGAAAATAGTAATCACAAGACTGGCTGATGCAGGGTCAAACTCCACTCCAACTTCTATTCCGACTGAAGATGATTACTGCAACTTTTGTATATATAATGAATAAAAAAAATTCATAATCTTTTTTTTTTTCTATATTTATTAGAATGAAATAAGCACATGCATATGTGTATGATAAATTTTTGTTAATATCTAAGACTTGTCAATTTAGTTCAGATTTAGTAAGACAGCCAGCTACTGATCACTAGGTCGTGAGTTCAAATCATGGTAGGGGAATGTGGATTTTACATATCGGTTTACACCCCAAATTTTGGTGAGGATTGTTCTTGTAGGAAAACAAAAGTCTGTCCTGTAGTTTGTCAAAAAATTAATAACGGTGGTTGTTCGTGTAATTCTGACTCCATTTTGTCTAGTATAATTTGACGTTCGCATCATCAATCTGTTATTTATGTAAAACTTGTTTCTTTCTTTGCAGTGAAGTGGTTTCTGATAGCAGTCAGTCAATGCATTTTGATGTTCTCCTTACCAAAGTAGACGTCTGCTGTGGCGTCTGGGGAATGTACAATTTTTATAAAATGCAGGTGAGAATTTCTGACAAAAAAAACATTTTCAATATTTTCTTTTGCATTCTGCTGTCAATTGGCTATTCCTACCATTTTATTAGAAACCGTCAGTCACTAAACTCACATAGGTTTCTACATTTTTCAAGTGGTTCTGCCTGGCTATCCATATGTTCAGGCCGCACCAATAGAGCTAGAAGGATGAAACTCTAAACCTTTACTCCTTATTATGTTCAGAAAAAAACAGTTCCTTCTGTTTTTTGAAAATTCCCCTTCAAAATAAGTTTTTAGTTGGGGGTTCAATTTACAATGTAAGTTTATGCTAAATTGGTCCCTTAGTTTGTGTTTTGTTTTTAGAAAAATCGCTTTTTTAAAAAAAAATTTTTTTATCACTGCCCAACAAAAAGCAAGAGGAGTAAGGTATTCATTGATCACCCTTATTTCTAATTTTGTAATTGGATCATCCCCAACACTGCATGCTGCCTAAAGACGTTGGTCACATGACGGTTTCTAATGAGTGACTAACCAGACCTGTTTTATTTCAATTTATTTTGCTAACTTTTTTTTCCTACAGATTGTACGAGAGAAAAGCAAAGACCTGTATGTATTATTCACGCGCTGGGGACGAATTGGGGACAGAGGCCAGTTCCAGCACACACCCTTCTTCTCGATTGAAGAGGCTTCCAAGGAATTTTGTAAAATATTTAAATCCAAAACTGGCAATGAATGGAGCAAAATAAATCTGTAAGTTTTTGGACCAACTTCATTTTCCAATTTTGTCAATATTGCAACAAATTTACATTAGCTGAATAGAAAAATATAATTAAAAACATTTTATTTTATTAGATGAAGTATTGTAAATCATCATTATTAATTTGTTGCTACTATTTACCTTCATTTTAATTGTTGCTTTTTATCGCAACTAAACTCAGGCTGATTTCCCTTCAGCAGTGATACAACTTAACAGCGCAGATCGGAATAAAGAATAAGTTCCAGGTGAGAATCAAACTCACGACCCTCTAATTTATTTACTCACTGCTGAAGGGAAACCAGCTTGAGTTTAGTTGCAATAAAAAGCAACAACAATTAAGATGAAGGTAATTAATAGCAAATTATTAAAAAAAACATTTTGTTCACTATTTTTACTTGGGACTAGTGGGAATAAATAGTCTCCCTCTTTACATACACATATTACACCTGAAGAAGGCTGTAGAATAGATCTGTAGAAACGTTGTGTGAATGAACAAGAAGAATGGATTTGGATATCTAATTTTTTGTGAATCCAGTGCCAGATATCTGACTGGATTGATATTCTGGTACATCACCAGTTAGATCCCTTGGAATACTTTTATGCCTTTTAATTTATACCATTTGTCTCGTAAGAACCATTTGAGTGACAAATAAAAAGCAATTCTGGAAGATAAGTTTTAAGATGCTTACCACTATTTTATCATTTTTTTTTTTTTTTTTTTTTTTTTTTTTTTTAATTACATAGTAAAGTAAAATAGTGTCTTGTCCTGCTGACCATGTGACATTAACTGTAAAAACAACAGTAATGGCCTGGTAGAACTGAAACAAATCCTATAAATATTGGCTGTAGAAAATGATGATGGATTGAAATGAGTTGTTGACATTGTTTTTTGTTAATGTAGTTCTGTAGTAGAAAGATCTCTTTAAAACAGGAGGACCACAGGGCACACAGTCTCTTTCACAGGACACCTCTTCGGAGGGAACCTCTTCCACAGGACACCAGCAAACACACTGTTTTCTTTTGAATATTTGCTCTACACCAACAATGTTCGGCCAAAAGCGAATTATTTTCACTCCCCATAATCGGCCACTTCTATCCTGCTAAGGAATGATTCAAGTGCCCATATGCAAAGTGTCTGGCGCAGCAAAACATGAGCGGGGAGCCCGGATGTTCTAACAATGCTGCCACACACAGTCTCCTCGGCTGTGGTTGGGCAAAGGGCTCCGGTTCGATCTTGCGGTCCATACCGTCACCACAAGTTTTTATTCTTATTTTGCAGATTTTCACTTAATTTCCTTCTTCTTTTCCAGCTTCAAGAATCACCCGAAAAAGTATCGCTTGGTACAAACAGAAGATCGGTTAAAAGGCAAAAAGCAGCCTGCAATAAACTATGATCTCAATTCTGATCTACCATCAAAGCTCCCTCCACGTTTACAAGAACTTATCAAAGAGCTTGTAAGTCTGCTTTCCTTCTCTACAGGGATTTTTTCACAATTTACTTATGAAATTTTCCTTCTGTTTTCCCATTTGATGCTCAAATGAGAGTATAAATTTGATTTAAAGATTTTTTTCTGGATTTAAAGCATTTTATGTCTGTTTCCTAATGAAGAAAAACACTAGGACTCTTTAGTGAAAGTTTATGAGAATATAATTCCTTTTTTCATGACTATTTGTCTAATTTTGTCTGTTTCAGAGTAGTGTAAAGATGCTGTCGACTGCCTACAGTATGTGTGGAATCGATACAGATATTCTTCCATTTGGACAAATAAAAAAGGAGGCTTTATTAAATGCCTTGAAAATTTTACATCAACTCCGGTGAGTCCAATTTTTTAACCCTCTCTGTTTCCATTTGCCGTTATTTATGATGGGCTATGTGGATGAATTTAATTAAATGTCCTTCTTATATACCAGCATATGGTATTCCCATGCTCTACTTCCAAATCTTTGTGTCTCCTCTTGTGAAAATGTTCTCACTACTTGTGTTTTTCTCCCCTTTCAGAGATTTGATTGAAATTGTGGAAAAAACCAAAGGTTCTGCTGCCCAGGTCCAAGATTACCAAACAACTTGTGAAAACGTAAGTTGAAATTTGTTTATTCCTGTCGACTCCTGGTGGAGCATAGGGCCACAACCACTCTGCTGTGGTTTCAGTAGAAAGCAGGTTTTTATGGGATGGAGTTGCTAGCCTCATGCTCCAACCCTCCTCCTTTGGGACCAGCTATGGCAACTGCCAAGCTGTAAGTTTTTTTTTCAGTCAGAATAACTACTCTTAGATGAACTGCCTTACGGGGCTAAATGGCTCCAACTGCCTTACTGTTTAACTATATCTAGGGGGTGGGGGTTCATTCCCTTTCACGGGGGCATTAGTGTGAAGTGAACGCAAACAGTCTCAGCTGAAACTCAAAGTCAATCCACCAATTCTGTTCTCCGTACTCACTAACTCTACCCTGCATCTCCCCTTTGCACCTCTTTCAGTAACCTAATTTGTAGAGAGATGGCGGGGAAAATGTTTGCATTAACCCTTTCAAGACTTCTGGGACACGTATATCATCCCTGGGGTTTCTCTGACTGCTGGGGTATGATTTGTATGTCCCGTAGATCTCTTTTAGAAGTCTACAAGGACATTTTAAATCGGGCATTTTTGTTTGCTGCAGTAAAATCAAGTTTGAACAATGTTTTTTTTTTTTTCCATTTCAGATTGCCAAGTTAAGCAATGAGTATTTCCATTTGGTCCCCCAAGCAGGCTATGAATATGAAAAAATCCGGCCAATCCATGACAAACGCTCCCTGAAGAACCATTTGAGGAAAATAACCAATCTTTTGGATTACGAAATGGCCAGCCGCATTCTCCTTGGGGCTCAATACCGTTTGAAAGGTATGCTAATACAATTTCTTTCTTTTTAGATACATCCATGCATCTCTATAAGACACTTTCTGGTCCGTCCCAAGATTTAATGCTTTTTGTAACTTTGAAAGTGTGAAATTGTGTGACTGAAATTAACATGATAACGCAACCGCAGAATTCAAACATATCGATCAGCGATCGGAGTCGCCTGCAGTGGCAGGACAAACTTTTTGCTTGGTGACATCTGCATTTTTGTATTTTTTTTTTTAAAAAAGCCAAAAATGGATTTTATAAAAGCCTGCTAAAAATTCCCAGAAAAATTTAAAAAAAAAACAAAAAGGTTTTTTCAAGACATAATAAAGAGTAAATTTTTTAATTTTCAGCCCTCTAGATCTATTGGTGTGGCCTGTATGTGTGATAAATATATAGCCAGCCAGCCAGACCAACTTAAAAACTGAATGTTGACAGGTTTTGGCTGATGGTTTCTAATTATCAATAATGATAATAATTTTATATAAATCAAATTATTATATTGTCACAACATGGCTGTAGGTTAGATCCTTCAATACATTTCAGTGAAATCTATTTGCAAATGTTGCTTCTTTTTCTTCTTGCTTTTAAAGGCTGGATTTTCATATTTCTTTTTGGTAAATAATTTTAAAGAGCTTAAATCCTACTTTATTTTTTCTTTTCGTTTTTCTTTTGCAGAAATGAATCCATTGGACTATATTTACAAAGCAATTGGTTGTCATATTAAGTTAATGAGTGAAAATGAATTAGAAACTCAGTATATATTGAAGTACATTTACAGTACTGGTAAGTTTTTCACTTTTATTTCTTTTGGCATCAGGATGAACCATTTTCAATTTGAACCCTAAGTGCATTAGATTTGAGATTAACCTTAATATAAAAAGGGGTAAATAACACAATGTGGGTCTAAGGTAAATTAAATATATATATATATATATGTGTGTGTGTGTAAATAATTTTGTTTATTATTATGGATGGTACCACAACAGGCTTGTTTCACACCTTGCTGGTGATTTTTCAAGTGGATTCTGTTTTTCTATTCGTTGACGCAAATAATACATTTAAAGAAATGAACAATGAATAGAAAAACAGAATCCACTTGAAAAATCACCAACAAGGTGTGAAACATATTCATATAGAAACATATTCATATATAATGAAAAGATTTTTTTTTTTAAAAACAGTAAAAATATTTGTCATTTTAATGTTTAACCCTATGAAGGTGCTTAATGCCCGAGTTTTTAAAAGGGTATAAAAAGGCAAAATAACCTGTTTATTTCTGTTTAATAGTTAAAGAAAACTACCCTTTTATTAAATCATCATGGGGATACATTTATCCCAGGACAGATGAAAAACATGGAATTAGCAGATCACTTCACTTGCACGTCTTACCTGTTCAGTCATGTAATGCAAACTCATTTCTGCATGGGTTTCATACCATGATGATGTCTGTCTGCAGTTGTAAAAGCCGGAAAAAATCTTGTTTACTTAATTTTCCATCCCACATACATGGTATGTGGTATGGAAAATTAAGTAAACAAGATTTTTGGTAGACTTCTGATATAGATCTACAGGTCATAAATATCCCAGCAATCATAGAACCTCAGGATATATATGTCCCAGGAGTCTTGAAAAGGTTAAACTAAACAGGCAAGAAAGTTTAGACCAGGCATGGGCAACCTTTCTCGAGCAGCAGGCTGCATGAGATATTGCTAATCATAAACCGGGCCACAAATTCACCATCAGAATAATGTTTAGAATGTTTACTAACAACATAGCCCACATGCACTATTTCTCTGAGCTGTTTGCCTTTTAGAAAAAAGCGTATTTAGGCTACCGATCTGTTTCTTTGGTGTTTCAATTTTAAGCTTTCTGATATCTCCTTTAAATTTATCAAACCCGGAATGTTTAGTTGTGTAATGACGTTTAACGTTAAATTCTTTAAATGCGGAGTGGGATTCAGAACATATTAGACACATTGGTCTGTTCTCTACTTCAACAAAGAAGTAATCATTTGTCCATTTATCCTGGAATTTTCTCATTTCTTCAAAAAAGGTTCCCATTTTCTTAGATGAAACTTTAATAAAACTTTATTTTCCTCATGGAATTAAGCGTGCCATACAGAAAGTCAAAAGGGCTGCATGTGGCCCGCGGGCCGCAGTTTGCCCATGGCTGGTTTAGACAAATGTACTTGGTAGATATGATTAGCAATGTGGAAAAAAAAGATTGAGAAAAGCATGTTACGTCTCAAACATGTTTATTATCATGAAGATAAACATGTTTGTTTTTTTTTTTTGTTTTTTATTAGTAAATTTTTTTATCAATATTTAAAAAGAATTTTCATTGTTTATTTTCAATAATATTTAATAAATTATTATCTATAAACTGCTTAGCGATATCAGGTAATTGTGTAGCTGGTCCAAGAATGTCCTTAAAATCATCAATATTTACATTCTGCAAGTGATCGGTACAAGCGATACTTCCATTGTTTAAAAGATCGTAATTTTTTAATCTTCATCAAAATCACTTATATCAACATCAGAGATGTTGATAGA
Organism: Architeuthis dux; assembly: GCA_006491835.1. Taxonomy (NCBI): domain Eukaryota; kingdom Metazoa; phylum Mollusca; class Cephalopoda; order Oegopsida; family Architeuthidae; genus Architeuthis; species Architeuthis dux. The sequence goes on along the minus strand of VCCN01005474.1, from coordinate 2,293,148 downwards.
ATCCAGTTGTAAAATATTTCTTTGAGCAGTTTGTACAGTTTCATGCGAAAATCCTTCAAATTCCGAATCACTAAAGTCACTAGAATCCATTTTCGAATACCATGTGTAGTTATAGAGATTCGAAATTTCTGTCCTTTTCATTTACCTTAATAGATAAAAGAAGACAGAACTAGGTTAAAGGTGTCCTCATGAATTCGTAAACATCATTTTGATTGGTTGAGATTCTAAGTGATCCCCTACAGACCACTAATATGACTAGTCAGAGCCGATTTAACAAACGCTACATAGCCTGTAGTTGGGTTCAGGGAAAAAAACACAATTTTTCAAGGAGTAAGAGTTTGTTTTGTTTTTTTTAATCACGCCCTGAGTCGTTTTCAGGGAAGAATGCGTTCAAAGTTATGAACCAGTTTTATATGGAAACTCTAATGTCCTTTAAGAAATGTGATTTGTACACATCTTTTTTTTTTTTCTTCTCCTCAAAATCTTTTGATTTAAACCAGCTTCTTTAGTATTGAATTCCTTTTCATGAATGCATAAGAAATCTTTTTCTTTTTCTTTTCTTTTTTGTTTTATTACCTCCCGATATAATTTTGTTTATTTTTTATTTTTTTCAGACCATAACGTGAAAGTGCATGCGATATATCGTCTTTCAAGAGGAGGAGAAGAGGAACGAGTCCAAGAATTAAATCTAGAGAATCGTATGTTACTCTGGCACGGCAGTCGCGTCCCCAACTTCATCAGCATTCTCAGTCGGGGTCTCCTCATTTCTCCCCCAGAAGCTCACATTACTGGTCATATGTTCGGAGAGGTAAGCCCACCTTCTCTTTCTTTCTATCTCTCCTTTTTACTTTCTTTCTATCTCTCC
>VCCN01005474.1:2274271-2284322 GCA_006491835.1 Architeuthis dux | reverse complement strand
ATTATTATTATTATTATTATTATTATTATTATTACTGCTGCAGTTCTCCTCCTCCCACTGCTTTCGATATGACTGTTTGTTCTTCATCATTCTCACCTTTGTATATTTAATATAAACATTATTCTGTAACGATCTATATTGTACCTCTTAAGTCACACAACATAATTCTGAATTCTTGCTAACCCATCCCCCATTAGTTCTCCTCCTCCTCCTCCTCCTCGCCTACATCATGTGACCAACAAATGTTGTGAACAATATCATCATCATCATTATCATCATCCTCCAGTGTCAGATGATGAGGAAGGAAAACAAAACAAAAACAAAAAAAAAAAAAATCTTCGAAACGACGTGTGATTGTGAAAGAGAGGCAACTGAGACGATTTAATTGTCAACCAACCAAGGAACAAACAAACAAACAAACAAAACAAAATTTGTCATCTGAGCAAAAAGAAGAGAGAAAAAAAGAGAAAGTCCCATAAGCTGGTTGGTTCAATTGGAGCATTGGTTCTCTTAGAGCTGCGTGTGTGTATGTGTGTGTGCGAATCATTTCATTGTCATTAACAACAAATCCATCTTGGTATGTTTGATTGTCACTCTTGGTGGACATAAAAATCAATGTGTGACTGACTGAACGACTGACTGCAAGGGGTAACCTGCTTCCTCCTTTGGGTGTTGGCTGCTGCTGCACTGCTGCTTGCTTCTTAAAGACTAACAATATGCTGCCTAATCTGTGTCCTCTTGGTTTCTTTGACAGCACTTAGTATTTTTTGCTACATTCCCAATTTTGATGATTTTCATTTTAATTTACATTCCATAAAACTGAACTTTTTCTTTCTTTCCTTTTTGAATTGTTTTATTCAATCTGATCTAAACTAGAGTCCCCGTTGTCGTAGGTCGTCTGTTTTGAGTGCTAAGAAAAGCCAACTTCTACATTCTTGCTAGAGAATTGATCAGACTACTTGTGAATAGTATTGAACTATTGAATGCTACTAAAACCAAATCCTTGGGATTGGTTCCTCCATGTTGACTTGTATTTCCTGCCTCCATTCTATGACCCCCACCCCCCACGATGTTTGAATTCTTGCGGATGAGAAATATTTTTCTTTTGGCAACCGTCGACATTTTTGGTTCTCGTCTCCGATTAATTTGGCAGCAACCTCTCTTGGTGTCTAGATTTTGGCATTAGTCATCCTGAGTGTCTGTCAGGAATCTGCTGCTGCTTCAGCCACTTTCTTTTGTTACAATAAATTTTCAAATGACCGAATGCATTGATCTTTTAGCAAAAGTCCAACCCAAAGAACATTGGGTTGTCTTCAATCTCTCCAGCATCGTGATTCTGAAATCTTCAAAAGATGGGGCCAGGTCTTTGCCTTTTTAAAAAAATTTTAATTCAAAGAAACCAAATTTTGGTGCAGTTCTAGAATTGAGGGTTTCAATTTACCCATTTGTTTCTGCTGTCAGTCATTTTGACTTAGTTTGTCTCTCGTAGCGGCTTTGTTTTAGCAGTGAATCCAGAGTCTTTGCTCTTGTCTCACTTGGACAACTTTATTTGGCAACCATTTGCCTGATAACGAGAGTCACCGACACCTCTTCCCATGCTTGAATGAGAATCGTCATTCATCATCCGCATCTTTTAATGTTGACTCCTGTTGGCTTTTCTTCCCAATGGTGCATCCTCTTTGATTTGCACAGTTCTGAACCCACACCAAGGAGAAGGTTCATTCTATGGCTTGTGAAATTCTCAGATGGATATTTGAACTTTTTTATAGAACAATTGTTCAGCCGTATTTTAAGAATCATCTCAGCATCTCCCTCTATCTCTTCTGAAAATCTCGGCATCTCTCTCCTGAAAATCTCGGCATCTCTCTCTATCTCTCTCCTGAAAATCTCAGCATCTCTCTCTATCTCTCTCCTGAAAATCTCGGCATCTCTCTCCTGAAAATCTCAGCATCTCTCTATCTCTCTCTATCTCTCTCCTGAAAATCTCAGCATCTCTCTCTATCTCTCTCCTGAAAATCTCAGCATCTCTCTCTATCTCTCTCCTGAAAATCTCTCTCTCATAATAGTCTTGCATTCTCTTTTACACAAACATTTTTGGGATTTTATACGGACTCTACATATCTTTGATTCCACCTCTCTATCTCTCTCATCTCTCTAACCTGCATTTTTTTCCTTTGTTGCCTATCTGCTGTTTTCCAGTGTAACCCCCAGCAGCCACAACCTCCCCATTTTTGGAAGCAGTTCCTCTTGACACTCGACACAATGAATGTCTTCTGTCCACACTCAAGCAAGAAAAAAGAGTTTTAAAAAAAAAAGAAAAAAAAGTATGGTGAGTGCCAGACGATAGAATTCTTGAAGGGGAAACCAATAAAAAAGATCGAAAAACAAAGTGCATTGATTTAAAGAAGAAAGGACAAAAAAGTGCAACAACGTTTTTTTGCCTGTTGTGAAAAAAGCCAAATTCCGAGCCGATGCTTCTTAATTCATTGTTGATTGTTTGAAATAATAATTCCATAATAAATGTCTGCTCACCTCTGAATGTAGATATAAAACAATAATGTCATTAATAATTCTAGAAACAATGTGGATTCTTCTAATTTCTGCTTCCTTCATCCAGACTTGAACCTTAGCCAATCGTGACTTCTCGTGTTTTGTGTTAGCATTTAATTTGGAAACAAAAAAAAAAAAAAACGAACCATAGTCGTGTGTCTGTCAAGACAGAATCTGTCATGTAGGAAAAAAAAAAAAAAACTGAAAACCTTCTCAACTTTTGTTCTTTTTTGTGTACCCATTAGCCGAATAATAACAATAAAATGATAATTATGCTCTTGTACATCTTTGCTTTGTTCTTTCTTTTCTCTTTCCCTATTTCAGTTTAACCCTTTGAACACTGAACCCCCTCACATGTACTGTAAAACGTAAGCATGATCCGTCCAACATTGATTGCAAATGGCCGCCTGCTTATATGGGCATGCGCGACTCGACAGGGCCCATAACTCTCGCAATCTCTTTCTATATGTATAACGCTTTGGCTAACCAAGGCGTTAAACATTGTTGTCACAATTAAGCTTGGTTTTCGGCTAGGTTACGTTCTTGTACGTTCGTCAACGGATGACCGAGCTACTGTTGGTTCTGATGTTTTTGATTGAATGTAGTGTTACCTGATAGTCAGCGAAACGTTGGAGTAGCTGTGGTCGATGTGAGACAGCTTCTATGGGCACGTCTTCAGCTGCGAATCGTCTTTCTCCGAAATCATTCCAATCGTCTGGTTCCTCCTCTTCCATGGTGCTCAGTGAAGTTTGCCTCGTGGTAGTTTCTCTGTCTTTGGCTGTTGATCTTCTTCCATCTTTGTGCGTCACTTGTCTTCAGCTCGTCTCTTCTCTTTGCTATGATCTGGTGTCCGTGGACTTGTGTCACGGTGGTCGGACTTTGGTTGGCGTCTGCTTTAATAGCACTGAATCTCCAGCCGTGATGTTGTGGTTGCGTACCGTTCTCTTGGCGTCTTGGTAGGGCACTCAAGGTACCATTACTATGCATTTAGAAAACTATGAACTGCAAATGTAAATGCATTATACGATATGTTTGTAAACGAAATGCATGTCTCACCAGCTGCTCGTGTCTATGGACTTTCAAAAGGCGGTTGCCCTTGTGTGTCATCTGTTAGTGGTTGTCATTTGTTTGGGAAAGGAATTATATTGCAAATGTAATCTATTCATAGACAAGAGATCTTATCTACAAGTAAGGCATATATATGACCACTGTCCCAGTGTAATCTTCTGATGTTTCAGGACAGTTAAGATGTTGAAAATGGCCTAAACAGCCATAACATGTACATCAGAAGACATACACAAGACGGAATTTTGAAGTTTTAGAATTTTAATATTTACAACACTGAAATTGAAAATAATTTTCAATATTTTTCATTTTCATAGTTTATTGAAATAAGTGATTAGTCAATATTAGAATATAAATGTATATTAGATACAGAACAAATGTGACTCAGCATATTTTAAGCAAACCTATTCTAATAGTGAACAGTGTGATTTTCTTGGTTTGCTGTCTACTCGGGTAAACATTTTGCTGATAAAAATACCTCACACCCACCATTTCAAATTATGCACTCTTCTCCATAAATGAATTCAGTATTTTTTCTTAAACAAAAATCAAAACCTCTCAATCCAAATATATCCGTTAATTTGTCTTCATGGTGATTAACGAGTAGATCGTATGGAAAGAAAAAATACATCAGGACGCATGTATAGAAATGATCAGCAAATCTTGCTGGCCGTTGTTAGTGGGTTCAATCCTCATTGGATCCCCCACATTGATGGCCTGATACCAAACTATGTTAGGTTAACAAATCGTATTTAAAAAAAAAAACAATCCCAAACCCCAGATCAGAATGGACTTCGTATAGCAATAATCAGCAAGCTAAACCTGCTAGCCGTTGTTAGTGGGTTCGATCCGTATTTGATCTACCACTATTGATGGTCTGATACAAAATATAAATATGAAAATATGGGGGGAAAGACATCAGTACGCACGACAAATAGCAATGATCACAAGCTAATCATGATGGCCGTTGTTAGTGGGTTCGATCCCAGTCGGATCTCCCAGTATACAGGGTGTCCCTAAAGTCTGGACACACAATTTCTCTAACTGGATTGGAAGACGTGGTCATGTGGAATGGTCTCCTCGTTCACCAGACCTTACCCCAGAAAAAGACGTCAAGGGGCTATGCTAAAGGAGGTGTACTCAATGAAAATTAAAGATACGAGACACCTGAGGGAACGCATCATAAATGAATGTGCTCAAATTGACGGAAATGTGGAGTTAATGCATCGGGTTCATGTGAATCTCGCAAAGTGCATTGAACTTTGCATCACAAATGGTGGAAAACACATTGAAGATGTTCTTTATTAATATTTCAATTAAATGAACAGTGTGACCTTTTTGTTTGTAACGCTGGGCTCTTCCACTCGGAAAAATACCTCCTACCAACCATTTGAAACTAGGGTCTCTTTAACTGAAACAAATTCACTAATTCTTTTTTCCCCTAAAAAATCGTTTCATAGAAATTGAAACATATCCGTGAATATTGTGCACGTGTATTGACTATTAGTTAAATAAAGAAATCCTGCAGAAAGAAGATCAGAATATGCACATTGAGTGAGAAGAAGGATACGAGTGATTGAAAAAGGATTCTAAAGCTCTGCTATACAGAGGGGGCTATACTCTACGATGGCTAGCCAACAATGAGCCAAGTCATTGTCTGTTTTATTCCTTAAATAACAAAGAACATTTTTAGTGTGAAAAGTATATCATTTGTATATACAAGCACACATAACAATCATATTTACACAAGATCTAGGGCCTTAAACATTTGCGGTGGTATAATAAACATCATGCTTCTTCTTAAAATCATTTACATCTGTTGATAGCACTACACATTCCGGTAATCTATTCCATAGTCCCACTACTCTATTGCTAAAGAAAAGAATTCTCTGATATTGAATCTACTTCTATTTACTTCTACCGTATATGTGTGGCCTCCCAGACGTCAACGTAGTTGGAGACATGTCCCATTTCACAGAATCTCGCCAACAAGGTTCTAAATTAAGTGTTTTCTTCTACATTAATTTAACTTAGGAAGAATATTTACAAAGCATAGATTATTACAGTACAAGACCACCACTGTGTGTCATCTAGTGAGGATCAAATTCGCTACAGAGAACTAAGCATTTGAGTCGGAAAAAGGATGAGAATCATTGAAATATGCAGGGAGGCTATCCGAAAAGTGCGCCACGGGGTCGTCTGTTTCATGTCTTATTCTACGAATCAGAAATTGAATCCTGAATGAAAAGGGGGTTATCTCCCTTTGAAATCAGTAAAAAATAATGAGTTTTAAAAATAGTGGGCTGGTGGGGGAGACTGCTAATTAGGGACCGTGGGACTGGCTGATGAGCCGGCCCCCCCACACACACACACACACTTAGTTACAGAAGTTCACATTTCTTATTGTGATTGTAAATCTACGTCCGCCACGCTCTGATTGGCCAATTGGCAAAAAGAACTGACCAATCACAAGAGAATTTTTGAACGCAGACATTTGAATAAAGCAGACGACATGAACTGTATTGCATAATGGGTGGCTTGTTGGTGACTAAAATAGATAGTTCTTAAGTATACATAGATTTCAAGCGGTACTAGGGCATTTGCATCCTAGACAACTGTGTCACGATTATTGGCGTCCCTGGACATTTGCGTCCGGTATTATATGCGTCCCACTTTCTTACTTTTTAATCATAAAGGTGCATGCTACAATACAAGAATAACTGCATTTTTAAAAAGCGTCAAGCGTATGTATATACATGTACATATATATGTGGGTATATACGTATGAGTGTGCTGTGTTGATGACTTTGATTTTCCCAGAAAAGATATCTTAGTCCGGGATGAATACGTCAAGCGACACTTGACCTCTGTCGGTGTGCGTGCGTGAGTGTGTGTGTTGGAGTTTCCTTATAGGAATCTGGTGTCCTTATCATTGTCGGTGCCAGTCAGTCTAGTTTCGGATCTGACAGGTCGGAGTACTTAATTTGAAAATGCTTTTTCGCGTGCGAGAGCATGTGTGGTTGTCACGTAATAGTGTGTGGCCAATCAGCGCGTAGCTATTTTGGATAATGAGTTTCTGAAATTTTAAGTTTGTCAGTTGGGAAAAGTCGTCCGAAGGAGAAACAGGATTTTTCGGGTTACGAGCTGTGCGTGCGGTGTCGCACGAGAGTTGAAGTTAAATTGACCATGACGAGAGAGGAGAGAGAGAGACTTTGACTGCGGAGAGAGAGAAGGTCGAATAGAATTAGGAAGTTTGTTCAACGTCTTTAGAAGTTAGACAGGGTAAACAGCCCAACCATCTAAGCAACTGCCTAACCTAATTTTGTAACGCTGAAATTGGTTCTATAGGTCAAGAGGATCAATTTAAGCCCAGACAACATTTCGAAAAATTACCTGAAGTTACATTATTGAAGACGTCATCAAAAGGGCCTAGATAGAACGAAGTAAGACCTATCAAATGACAACATTTTGAGAAATTACCTAAAGTCACATGACTGATGACGTCACTATCTACCAACGAGGCATGGTTGCATTTATGAAGCATGAAACTGCCTTTTTTGTTACAGAATATCTCCAGCTGTAACTATGTGTGGCTGATGCAGTAAGTTTATACCTTCCACGCTATTCAGAATATCTTGCCATTTTGTTCCTTGCAACATATGCTGGTCGAATTCGTCAATCTTCACTCTTGCTCCTGATTCTTTCTTTCTTTTCTTGTACTGGCATTTACGCTGTCTCTTTTGTATATGTCATTGATGAACCCTGCCTGGGTTGCCTCTGGTAAGTTCTCTTTGGTCGCATGGAAAGAAATGCAGCCAGACCATTGATGAACTATGAGCAGTCTTTTGGTGGCCACAAATTGAGCCAGATTCGGTGATCAGCTAATTTCTCAGCGATGCCATGTCAGACGCTCTGAGGGTAATTTTTCAAAATGTCATTTGAAGAGCGGTCGTCCTCGTCGTCAGGTAAATAGATGACTAACCATATTGAAATAAATGATTGGCATTAATAATTTCGCCCAGTAGGTGCATAGCTAGTATTGATCAGATATACAGGTATCCTCGCTTTTCGAAAGTTTGCTGTACGCATCTTTTTCGCTTTTACAAAAAGAAACGGCGAAAATAGCGTTACGGGTTTGTTTGTGCTGTTGTATAGGCAGCGTACAAGCTTTTTCTCTTTCTCCTACACCCCAGTCGCTTGTACTTCCTACCACCCAAAATTCCAACGATTCAGCCTAACATACCATCATCACCATTTTGGGGGTCAGGGAACGCTCAAAAACTTTTCCAATATAAATTAATGGTAATTGCTACTTTGCTTTACGCCATTTAACACTTCCGTGCACCTGGTTGTTGTGCAACAACACATTAAAATAATGCATTCTTCGTGAAAAGACCAATTTGCTAGCTACCCTCTTACAATAGGCTCGTCACTTAAATATGGACAGTGATTGTTTGTTCAAGCCAGTCTGTAACGAAATACACCTAGATCGTATTACCGGTAGCCGTTAAAAGGGGCCAGATTTGAAAATAGAAGGGAGCTGTGTTAAACTGCGTACTTGACAAATTGGACAGAGATCGTATTACCGAAAACCGTTAAATGGGGCCGAGATTTGAAAATAGAGGAAGTTGAGATCTGAAGCCGTTAGTGGCAGGTCGCACACAGAGGCTCCCTCCCCGTCAGGGGGGGGGGAGAACCGGTTAGAAGCAGTTAGCGGTTTTAGATTTGAATCCGGAGCGACAGGTCAGAGAAGAAGTTGGCTTCCCGGACGGGTGGAAGAGGGAGGAACCCTTGATCTTCTTAGTAGTAACTCAGAAAAGTGACCAACTCATTTAGAAAAATAAACGAAACAGAATGCCGCATCTCGATGTGACCCACGAACCGGCCCAGAGAAGAAATTATATCGACGGAAATAAAACCCCAGATTTCCAATTGAAGAAATGAATTGTGTCGTCCTTTCTCTCCACCCACGTGGGAGAGTCTTTCTCCGAAATTAATTTCCCTCCACAGAAAGTTCAGCTCCAGTCAACAGACCCGGAACGAGAGTCATCTGCTCTCTCTCTCTCTCTCTCTCTCTCTCTCTCTCATTATCTCTTTCTCTCTCGGTGTGAAGAAGTAGTAGAACCGGCGTTATACTACAAGTCTATGGAAAGCCTCTTTTTTATTGGCCTAGTTATGTCACATGACAATGATGTAATTATTTTAATTTGTTGTTGAACAACAACCAGGTGCATGAAAGCGTTAGACTTACGAAAGTTTTTTTTTTCATAGGAACGCTCAACTTTCGGACAGGGGTGGAGGAAGCCTGTATTGTGTTTATTACATGCCAATTGAGTCAATAACGTTTGGGTGTGGATTTTAACCGTTCAATATTTACAACAAAGAAACAAATTGTCCGTTGATCCACTTGGCCAAAATAAAGCAAAACAGTCAGCAATCGTCAAACCGGTTTAACCAGTCACGCTAAAAACAAGAGTGTCAGAACCAGTGTTGCCAACTTTATTTTCAAGTTTACATCTAAAATTGAGTAAAAAAAAACATCGAGAAACATCTAGATTCTACAGTACTGTAGTGTACTGTAACAGCTACTTTCTTATTTGATAGTAATTTATACGTAAATAAGGAATTGATTATCAGGCTAGTTTAATCACCACGCTGAAGAGTGCCTGAATAGATGAAAATAAGTATAGTCCCCTTTTCTCGTCACGTGAGTTCCGTTAGCGGCTCTCTATAAAAAGCCATGCAACAAAAGATTTTTTAGATCTTATCTAGGAAGCTCATTTCCTTAGATCTTGTCTAGAATGAAGCCTTGGTTCCTATTAACCAGTAACCTTCTCTTTCTATCATTTGCCTTTTCCTACATATATTTCTTGTCTTGATCGCAATATATCTTGGTTCAACTATAACCGACTCTGTATCAAGACAAAAACACTTTCAGTTCATAAAAACTACAAGTGATAGAATGACATAGTAACCACCTTTCCTTTCCTTCTTCTTCTTCATGCCTTTCTTAGACCCAACGTTGAATGCTCTGGTATTTTCGGACCACCACATTTCTATTTGATACCATGACTAGCATGACTCTTTCTGTCATTTGCCATTTCCTACACTGATTTCGTGTTTCGCAATATATCTAGTTTCAACTATAACCATATATTTCGGTTCAACTACAACCGAGTCTATATCTAAACAAAAACACTTTCAATTCATAAAAACTACAAGTGATAAAATGACCAACGTAAAGTCATCTAATTTCACTACTTCTACCAATTTACATGGCTAAATTCCAGTATATTTACTTTTCGCCAACTCTTTACATATCTACAATCTGGGAAATATATTACATATTATAAATAATTAAATGTGACTTCAATTGTCAATAATTACTTTATTAAATTATTACATATTTTATTAAAAATATTATTTTATTTTATTA
>VCCN01005474.1:1775414-1785895 GCA_006491835.1 Architeuthis dux | reverse complement strand
CATAAGCTATCTATCTATCTATCTCAGTCTGTTCATAAGCTAGCTATCTATCTATATCAGTCTGTTCATAAGTTATGTATCTATCTATCTATCTAATAACTGAGCAATTATTAGAACGGCAATAACAAGGGAAGCCCAATCAATGTATGCAGTTCAATCGGATTATTTTCACCGTCTTTGTTGTTTATTTTACACAATGTTTCGGCCGTATATCCCGGCCTTCTTCGAATGTCGAAACTTGTTTAGTTGAATCATGCGTATCTCCTCATTCTCAGACTAAACCACATACAATGATAATTCACATTACATACGATAATTCACTAAATGTATCTAACCACATCGCATAACTCAAAGACGGCTAGAGTCATGGCCATCACACTTTCTGTGGTCTCTAATGGGACCCCGGAGCATGTTTTTAGCGTATTAGTTTTTGGAAATTTCGATTTACAATGTAAGTATAATACTAAACTGGACCCTTACTGTGTGTCCGTCCGGTTAGCTAAACCGAATCTTTATCTTTTTGTTTAAGTATATAAAGGAGAAAGCTGAAAATCCTGCCAGTTGGAGGGGGGAGGCAGCTAGTCTAGCAAAATTCAGACAAAAGGTGAAGCACAAATCACATAATGTTGTCAAACAAATCGGTCAACAGACCGTTTTAATTTACCGTCGAGACTTCCGTCTCACTCCTTGGTCATCCGTTGGTAATGGTTTACATTCGACCGTCTAGTTCCAGGGGATGTGTCCCCCCAGGCAGCACTTCCCTATAACACTAAGAGGGGTAGGGTCAGTCAGGGTTATTCCCTGATGCCTGAGGCGTTCCAAAATACAAGTGCCGAGGGAATTAAACTATTTTAGCCTCTTCCCCACGTCACTGAGTATTGCATTCTGGCGCGTGGGTAAAAGAGTAAATACGCCGTTTTGATTTACCGGAGATAGTAGAACGATCTGGGAATTTTGGAAAAAAAAACAATATATTTGCATACAGCTTACTATAATTCACCAAATGTTTGTTCATTGTCTGACTTTAATAGCATAACTCAAGGACGGCTAGAGCTATAGCCACCACATTTTCTGTGGTTACTAATGGGACCCCAGATCATGTTTTTAGAAGATTGGTTTTTGAAAACTCTAAAAGGTTTTTAGTGTGGGGTTCGATTTGCAATATAAGTATAATGCTAAACTGGACCCTTACTTTGTTTCCTTCATGTTAGCTAAAGTGAATCTTCATCTTTAAGTTATACCGGTATGAAGTAGACATCTAGCTGAAAACCCACCCGTGGTGTGTCTATAATGTCTAGAAAAAACTTTTTTTTAAAAATTACCCACCCCAATATGTTGTTAGGGGGGTTCAATTACAATTACAATTTGCAATGTAAATTTATGCTAAATTTGCCCCTTAGTTTGTGTCTGGAAGCGTTTACATTTGTTATCTTTTGAAAATTCGGACTTTGTAGTGACCCAAGAAAAGGCGTGAAAAGTAACTTATTCATTGTTCACTCCTTTTTCCAATTTGTTAATTGATCACCCCCAACACGGCATGCTGCCAAAAGACGTAAGTCATGTGACAGTTTCTATTGAGTGACTAACGTGTTAGTTTCTATTGACCAATATAAACTAACAGTTATAAGTGTAACTTTGATTTCCAACGTGAGACACTTTGCATGAAACTTTCTGGTTCACACGTAAGTGAGTCTTTAGGGACAATAAAGAGGAGAACAGAGTATGGAAACATTGGTTTGCTTCCAAATGAAAGATAATTAGACAGAATTTGGCAAGAGGGACAGTGAGTTCAATCCTAAAGATAGACACAGGGATAGAAAGGTTAACCTAGACCCCCAACGTGGCCTGCTTGGTGGGTAAAATGTCTTCTTAAATACATATATATATGAATGAATGAATGAATGAATTGCTTGGCTTTGCGAACGAAGATCTTTGTGAAGGGTTTTCCACAGTAGTAGGGGCCTTTGTGCGGAGTAACCCTCCAGCCTGAGCAGTGTAGTTTTAAGGTGAAGTGCGACTAGCCCAGGACCGACCCCACCCTTTAAACCAAGTGTTTGCAGAGCCCATAAGTTGTATGTTTGACATGCTGTCCTCCCCCTGGCAGATGCTGGAGTTAGATATGAAGTTCTGTCCCCCTTTGAGGGAATCTTCCGACCGTAAAGTTGACCTGTGGCTGAACCACGGGACGTGAACATTCCGTAGTTGGTAATAGGCTGGTAAACATGGTTATATATTTTATTAGCGAGACACTTACAGAAAATATATATAGTGTGACCCCGATCGGAATGCGCCTTTTGAGGCCTTTAGTTCAAGATCAAAGCGCAGTATCTGTTCTTCTCACGTCAACGAAACAGCATTAACTTCCGCAAACGGGCCGAGCAGAAATGTGATATATGCAGCCCATGCAGGGACCGCTGAAGTCGTAGCCGACGTAAACGCACCACATACTACTTATTGGCAACTACCGCTGCAATGAAAAGAAAAAGAGTTCTTTTTTTTGTGCCTGTGGCGTACAATTTCCCTCAGTATGAATTGTTAAATGTCTGTTTTGCATGACAAGCTCTCGCTTTAAATAATGTACGGCTCGTTTCGCCGAATGTGAAGCAGGTGGTCCGGAGGGCAATGGAGATTACCATAATGAAACGATGTCTCCCTTCATTCGACATTGTTAGACTGTCACACTCCAAAAGTCTAAACACAGTAAACAATGAGAATGTCGTTCCGCTCTCCGTCAGTAAAATGATCATTAAAATACCTTGGGGGAATTCTTGCATTTCTAATCAACCGCGGATCATATACAAGTATTTCTTTTTTGTAAATCGTGAATTGCTGGCAACCATTCTCGTCAGGAAATATTGCTTGCAACCATTCTCGTCAAGAAATATTGATGTCTCTGATTTCAGCCCAAAGTTGCATTCAATTTAGCAGAAAAGAAGAGCAAGTATGGCATGGTTAGAATTTCAATAGAAATTCTTCAGGGGGGAAATATCCTTCAACAAGCCTGGCTGATTCATGGTAAAATTCCACTCCTAATTCTATTCCGACTGAAGCTGATTACTGCAACTTTTGTATTGTATATATAATAAATAAAAGATTTTAAAAAAGAAAATTCTTTTTAGCATAATGTTCATGATGTTGTAAATGTCCTAAACAGCCGTAGCATGTACATCAGAAGGCATACACAAGACGAAACTACGTTAATAAAAATGTTAATTTTAGAATTTTAATTTCTTTTTTTAAATTTTGAATATTTAGAATTTTCATATTTTATAACGTCCAGAACAATGAAATTGAAAATTTTGTTCAATATTTTCATAGTTTATTGCTTTTTAGTATAAATTTATTTATTAGAATGAAATAAGCCCTTGCGTATTTCTGATATAATTTTTGTAGATATGTAACTAAGTTGGTGAGAGAGCCGCCAGCTGATCACTTGAACGTGATTTCATATCACGGTGGGGGAAATGTTAATGTTTATATATTGGTTTGGTCTATCGTGACGGGACTGACAGTGAAGAGTCTTCCCCAAAATTAGATGTGGATTGTTGTTCTTGTTTGCCTTAATATACTTTGTTCTGATAGAAATGTTCTAGCTCGCCATTAATAGGGATCCAGTTTCTTTCTTCAAATGACCTCGTCGCAACCTTGTCAATGTCGTTTCATCTGCAGTTCCTTGATTTGCGGTTTTATACAATCATATACCAAGTCTTTCACCTGAGACTTAAGGCAAATGAAGGTTTTCTTAGGAAGTTATTGAGCATTTCTTTTCTTTGCTTCCCCCTTCTTTGTTCTTAATATCATTCGTTTGCCTTCTACCCACTGGGCACAGACTTGCACATATAACTGAAACACCATAAAGGGGAACGGAGAAAAGGGAAAAAAACAAAGAAACATTTAAACAAGCACATAGTTCATGTAAAGAAAGACAGAAAGAGTTTCACATAGGGACATATAAGTTGGTTATAAGGCTTAGGAAGGATGTTATTGAATTGAGAGCGTTTCTCGCAGTATGTGAGCAGTGCCCATTAGCACGATCTTTTGTATCACAACCAAAAATGGATTTCCTGGGATTTCTTTAAGGTGTGTATCAGTCTTTTTCTTAATCATTCCCAGCGCTCCTCGTACTACTGGGATAGTGGTTGTGTCTACTGCCACATTCTTGCCGTTTCGATTTCCAGAACTTTATATTTTGAGTTTTTCAAATTCCTTTGCTGAGATGTTTTTATCAGACGGGATGGTCATGTCTATAAGGTAGCATTTATGATCCTTGAAGTTTTTTATTACTATATCTGGGCTATTGGCTTATATAGTTTGGTCCGTATTATTATTATTATTATTATTATTATTATTATTCGCGCGTCTGGATATTCACAAATGTGGTGGTCATCGCTGAAGTCTGAGTGACAGCAAGTCTCCAGCCCTCCTCTCATCATTCCTGCAGTCTACAGCAGTGCTGTGGTTTGCACTTTCTCACCAGATGTCTGGTGGTCATCGCTGAAGTCTGAGTGACAATAAGTCTCCTCAGGTCTCCAGCCCTCCTCTTGATGTTATCACAGCAGCGCTGTGGTTTGTACTGTCCAAACTGTACCCCACTTTTCTAACACTTATGCTATGTTCATTCAAGCCGTTAGGCTATTGCTGACGATTTTAGGTCGTTAGTGTCATATTTCCAGTACCCTCCTCAGTATTCTTGCAGACCCAAGCAGTCCTGTGGTCTGCATAGCCTCGATCCTTCCTCTTATTTCCAACTCCTCCAATCTTGACTCCAATGTCTTTGGCACAGTTCCCAGTGCGCTTATTATTACTGGTACTATTTGTACTCCTTGAGCTTTCGCACCAGTGGTATCAGGTGGCTTTAGCTGCATGAGTAAACAAATATCCGATTATTGATTTGACCTCCGCTGGCAAATGGGAGAAATACGACCCCTGGTATTAATACTCTAAGATTAAAGCTTATTTTTAGTACTGCGTGAAAGAAAGACGTTTCGATATATTTTAAGTTTTTCCAAGAGCACCTACTGACCTCTAACCCAGTGGTCTCCAACCTTTTTTTCACGATACGAACCCCAAATACTACCGAGACACCTAGAAAGAACCCTTAAACTTGATAGTGTGTTATTAATGTTTTACCTAATAATATACGTACACATCCTTTTCATTTTCCTTTATTAAAAACTATACCATTTCACAAAAATAGCGCGCTGTAAATTAATAATGAAAGTTAATACAAACAATACCTAACAATCTCCGGAGAGCAGAAATGGTTCGACATTGTTTACAAAATGAACATTTTGTCAAAACCGAAATGTTTTATGTGTTATTAATGTTTTACCTAATGTAAACAATTTTGATCAAGCTTCTCTGTCAAACCTTACTGACGAACCCCGTCTGAACCCCCTTTTTTTCACGAACCCCCGAAACCTTATCGCGAACCCTTTAGGTTCGTACGGACCCAGTTTGGTGACCACTGCTCTAACCCGCATTCTTTTCAATAAGGCAACTTGTTAGAAACCGTCAACCAGAACTGTCACCAAAACTGTCAACATAAGTTTCTTCAGTTTTCAAGTTGGTCGGGCTGGCTGGCTATATATGTATTACGCGTATAGGACGTACCAATGGAGCTAGAAGGCTGAAAATTTAAACATGTAGAGCGCGAGCTGGTTTCTACAAGGTTGTTTACTTGTAAAAGAAAAATAAATGTTAAAGAGGGGTTACTAAGTAAAGTTGAAGCAGGGGAGATGTTGAGTTGTAGAAGAATGTGTACCGTTTCTACAGTCGAAATCAGCGGTAAAAAACGATGGCAAAAATGGCCGGTAGTAGCAGCAGGAAAGGTCAAGGGGTCAAAAGAGGAAGGACCGTAAAAGACCGTATGGTTTTTGGCGGTAACATCGAACAAAGGAAAAAGAATGAAAAACACCAAAGCGTCGGGTTTAAAGTTTAAACAGGCCATGTTTAATAAAAAATAATATGTACGGAAAAAGGGGTACAAGAAAAAGGAACAAAAGAATATTTGCATATGTAAGGTTTTGGGGGGAGATGATGGTGAAAAGAAAAGAAAGAGGGACTTTTGCCTCTAGCCATTTTTCATATTCCGAAATGTATTTTGTGAGACGGCAGTGTTAGTTATAAAAACTAAATTATGTAGGCTATTAGAGCTCTTTAATAATGTGTCTGCTCTCAACAAAAGAAATCGGTGTTAGGTGAAAAGGAGGGCTTCTGATAGAAAGTAGAGAAATGCCAGGCATGAAGGAAATGTTTTTTGGTCAGGAAGACTTTTAAGGGTTGCTCCGCTAAACCTGACTTTTACCAGAAACTAATTATAGATGGTCGTTAAACATTCTCGGAAGGGCCTATGAGTGAGGCATTTATTCCTAGTTTTGGCGAAAAGGAATGGAGAAAGGATGACCAAAGATTTTAGGTAAGAGGGGGAGATGTTTTACGTGCCAGAGAAATAGACACGGGCTAAGGTAGCGCTGTAGTGAAAACAGGCTACGAAAAGGCGATGAGAATCGATAGACAAGGGTTTTTATAGGCGTGTTGACGTCACGCAAAAAGGGAGCTAATGTTTAGTTGCGTACTTCATAGGGGTCAGAGCTGGTCCTTGTCGAAGTGACAAGACCAGTTTGCTATTCTAAACCCTATTTTGGTACTTTGTGAAAAGTGACCGCTACAAACATTTACACCTTATTTTTTGTTTTTTCAAAATTCCCCCCATAATACTTTTACAGACGGTGGTTCAGTTTACAATGCAAGTTTATGCTAAATTGATCCCTTAGTTTGTGTCCACTTGTTTTTTCTTTTTTAAATTCAGCCTTTTCATCGGCAATGAGAGAAGTAAACCCGTGCAGCTGGGGGTTCTGGGGGGGGGCACTGTAAGCCCCCGTGGGCAATTTTAAAAGATATGACCGATTTCGGGACCATTTAATTGCTTTTTATTTCACCCCCCCCAAAAAAAATAAATGCGAGAGAAGTTACTTATTCATCGATATCCCCTTTTCCAATGTTTTAATTGATCACCCCCAACACGGCATGCTGCCAAAAGACGTTGGTCACGTGACGGTTTCAATTGAGTGACTAACCAGACTTGTTCCTTTTTTTTTGTTTTTTTTTTTTTTTTTTGTTTAAAAAAACAAAATGGATTCCTCTGCAAAAAACGTGTGGGTTTTGCCAAAGCCTCCAGCCTTGATGTCTGGTGAGAATGCACCGGAAACAATCCCCGCACTGATTGTGACACATGTTTCCGAAGAACATAGATCGATATATTTTGAATTCCCCGTCAAGCAAGCCGATACATCAGTGTAGTTTCTTCCGTGCTTTTTTCTTTCTTCCTGTCTTGCTTCCTTTCTTCTTTTTAATCACCGCTACGCACAACCGACCGGTTTTAACACTGTTGCTGAATTAGGGTTATTCGTGTGTTTTGATATTTATATGTATCTAGTTATGTATCGGGAATTAAACAACAAAAAACAAAACGTTTTTCACTACTCATTGAGGGGAGTGTGTGTGCAAAATTTCAAGTTTCTACTATGAACGGTTAGGGCTGGCCTAAGTCCAGATACATTAGATGCATAGATACATATGATAGTTATAAAGACATTTATTAGTCGAGAACCTATATTTGCCCGGCGCCGGTGTGAACGACTGCTAAACGAGCGGCCTAGATCGTAAATGTGAATAAAGAAACGAGCTCTGTGCGGGGATCGAACCCGCGTCCACCCTGGAAGCAACCTTATACGCAGGTTCTGCTCTACCAACTGAGCTAGTCGATTGCACCGGCGCCGGGCAAATATAGATTCTCAACTAACAAATGTCTTTATAATTATCATATTCTGTCGCATATAAAAAGTATCCATCATTTGATGTCATACATATAAATGTCAGAACACATGAATAACCTAAACCCAGCAACAGTGATTAAACCGGTCTGTTGTGGGTAGCGGTGATTAATAATGGATACGTAGAAAAAGAAGTCTTACCGCCAATGCTATTAAAAGAAAACATTTTCTATACTATTATTCTGCTTGTTTGTATGCACGACCGCTACGCTTTCAGACAGATTCGTACCTTTCTTCTCTGGTGTCTTTACACACCAACAAAACTTGTTGATTAATTTGTTTTTACATCTTCTTGAGTTTTATTACTCCTTTCCCCTTTTCATGTTTCACCGCTCGCAAAGTAGATAAAGAAGGCGAGGAGTCAATTTCTGGAACTAAAGTATAGTATCTCATTGCAATCAAATTTAACAAGGCCTAAAAAGACCAGGGTTGCCTCTACCTACACATCTAGCAACGATCCGGTATGTTGTGGGTAGCGGTGATTAAAAAGTTTTTGACTGTTAATTTCAGCAAAAGTGGTATCAGAGAAATCGCTACCTAGATACATACCTCCATTAATCAACATTTGTACACCAGCGTCGTATAGACACATCATCCACCATTACACTGTCGTCATGTGCCCAACACAAAACCTGATACTGCGCGTGCGCGCGAACCTATTGACTACAAACTTGAAAGAAATGATTAATGGCGACGAAAATAATGGTAAAAAATTAAGAAAAGAAAACAATCGAAGCAGTGATTAGAAAGAAGAAAGAAGACGAACATAGTCAAGTTGTGCAGAAATCTCGAGTAAACATACTTCATTCATTTTTTTTCATTCAATTTTGTAATTAATTGTTACTTGATTTATTATAGATTCATTGATTTATTCGGCTGTTTCGTTTTCCCTGTTATTTACACACTTTTTCGCTTTTTATTGAACCATCAATTAATCCCAGTGAAGAAATTCATGGATATATTTGAATTTCTACGAGAAGATCTTTTTTTTTTTTTTTTTTAGAAAAGAAACTACTGAATTCGTTTCAGTGGAAGAGTCCATTGGGAGATAGGGGTAGGAGATATTTTTATTAGCAAAATTGTTATCTTTAAGTGGAAGAGTCCATTGTTGCGGACAGAGAAACAGAAAAAATCAGACTGTTCATTTAAGTAGATTTGTTTGGTTTTTTTGGTTTTTTATTTATTCAGCTTGTTCACCCCCGCCCCGTTATTTACACATTTCTTTGCTTTTTATTTCACCAACTTATTTTTTTTAAAAAACTTTTCGTACCTTTTGAGTTCAAGGTTCTTTCATTCCTCTTGATTTTTTCTTTGCTTCATTGATTCTTTCAGTTGACTCTTGTTTTCTTTCTTTTTCTTTCATTTTCTTTCTTTTAATTGGCCATTCAACCCTTAGTTTATATCTTCTGCTCTTCTTTTGTTCAATCTTTTTCCTCCTACACAGTGATGGGAATGGGTTTTGGAACTTGGTATACGGTAAGGTCGTATAAAGGATTTAGGCACGGGGATCACAGAGGGGTCCATCGGGGATGAGCGAAGTAAACCCGTGCAGCTGGGGATTCTGGTACACTGTAAGCTCCCGTTGGTAATTCTAAAAGATATGACCGAATTCGTGTCCATTTTGAGACATATAACAAGGTTTTTGTATGTCTCAAAATGGACCCGAAATCGGATTTTATTTTATTTATTATTTATTTTTTTTGTAGATTTTAAAAATCTTGGTGTGTTTTGTCTGTCGCTGTTGTCAAAAAATGCGACCACAAGCGCCGGAATTCCCCATTGTAAGAATTGTTTTGGAAAAAAGATTTTTTTTCACAAACTAAATTATGAATTTTTTTTTTTCATATATACACAATTTATTTTACAATACAACCAACAAAAACTTGAAATTGAGAAGTAGGTAAACGCCGTACCCCCGGCAATACCCCACCATTTCCACCCAATTGCTGCTACATATTCTTCTACCGTTCTTTACTTCCATTCCCTCATGTATTGTTTTATTCAACAATTCTTTTATCTTCTTTGCAACTTTTCCCCCTGAAATTATTTTGTGCTTCGTGGATATTATTTCAACACCTTACCTCCATCTTTCCTTATCTTCGTCATTATTTTGTTCTTTTCTTCATTTTTCTCGCTAGATTACCGGTCGTTGGGTTCTTGTGGCTACACGACAAAAGAAGACTTCATAGATTTTCTTGTGACAGACACGACAAATCAGACAGCTTTTGATGTATTCATTAACATCAGAGAACAAAGTGGTCTATTCAAGTTCTCATCCACTTCATTACTATCAGAATCCCCCTCCTCCCCACCCCTTCTTCTTCTTCTTGTCCTCCCCTGCTTCTCCTCTTTCCCCACCTCCTGCTTCTTGTACCCAATTTACACACTAATAGTATCAGGTGGCTTTAATTGTAGACTAAGTGACATCAAGTCTGCTCAGTACGCCAGCACTCTGCTCAGTATTGTAGCAGATTTTAGTAATGCTGTCGTCGGGATGGTTTCGATTCTTTATTCTTATTAAACGCACTTGCTGATTTTCCCCACCAGTACTATCTGGTGGCTTTAACTGTAGATCAGCTGATTTTAGTAACACTGTCGTCTGGATGGTTCTGATGCTTAACCGTTACGCTACATCACACACACACT
>VCCN01005474.1:1567987-1581309 GCA_006491835.1 Architeuthis dux | reverse complement strand
ATGGCCGCCTTTAAAGTTCATAGAAAAACTGGCAACAACTTTGTCCTTAATCTGGATGGTTTTTAGATATGATTTAACCTGGTTGCCAATATTCTACCCAAAATAAATGATAACTCAAAAAATGTGCCAGAACCCGATCTACTAATTTCAACATTTTCAGAAGATTTGGTCTGTAAATTAGCACATTTTTATTGAAATAGGCAAGATCCAGAGTAGATCCCCCTTTCTATCAAGTTAGTACATCATATTGTTCTTCTAAACTTAAAATGGGACTTTTTTTTCGTATTTTATATACGTGGATAAGTGTCTTAGCAGCTGCACTATCTGAGTCGTTGCGATGAAAAGCAACTAAAATCAAGATGAACGAAATACTAGTAAAAAATGAATAATTGTTGGCAATGCTGCATCTAATGAAAATTCAAAATAACATTGCTACTACTAATACTACTAGTGTAAATAAAGCAACTAACATTAAGACTGAAGAAGTGCTAGTAAAAATGTGTAAGGGTTAAATAAATCTAAACTTTGTGGCATTTGAACGTGTTTTTATTCGTCTGGAATAATACGACATTATTTATTTCACAGTTTTTGTTTTCTAAGAATAATGTTCTTCATTGGCTATTCTTTATCATTCATATTAGGAACTGGTTTACACGTGCCGTCAAAAATGAGATATGAAATATATGGATACACATTGCATTTTATATACGTTGATAATAGAGATTTGCATTGCAGTGATCGTGGAGAAAAGCGTTCTGTTGGCCACAAACAGATTTCTATTATCTTTTTTTTAAAATTTACTTGTTATATCTTTTATTATTCTTTAAATTCAGCATTTTTACTAGGTCACCAGGACATAAAATTCTATCTTTACTACGTCATCGTGTGGTAACATACTGAATGATAATATAGATGAGTTGCGTCCCTTAGCGTGACATGGCACATAAATAAATAGATCTTCACCTTAAAACTTCACTGCTCAGGCTGGAGGGTTACTCCGCACACAGGCCCCGCCGTCTATGGTCCTACTGCTGTGGACAACCCTTCACAAAAATCTTCGTTCGTGAAGCCAAGCCATTCATTCATATTATTATACATTTGTGTGTTTCTAATTTCTCACACACTTACACGTGCATACAAACATGCACACACATAAACACACACACACAGAGACACACAAGCGCATAACACACAAACACACACGCGCAAACACCAACGCAAGCACATATACACAACAACACACACAAACACAAACATGCGAATACACACACGCACGCACACAGACACATACACAAAAAACACACACAAACAACACAACACACACGCACGCACACACACGTACACAAACACATACCCAAACACACACACAAACACATGTACACAAACAAACGACACAAACACACACATACAAAACCACACGCACAAACACGCAAATATACTTACCCAAACATACGCACACACAACACACACTGCAAGATTTTATTACAGCTTATTAATTAATTAATATTTTTGTTAATTAAGTTTTTACTATGGATTATTGGTCAATTAGTATTTTGTTTTTGCTTTTTTCTGTTTGTTTCTTTCTTTCTTTGCTTTTTTTTGTTTTTTTGCTTTTTTGTGTCCTGATTATTTTGTTGTTATTTTTAGCTTTGGTTGGGGTCGCAATGAAGGAAAGTAAGTCAGACGCCATTTACCCTATTTTTGCAAAACTTTCACCTGACACAAAACCAGGGCCGGTCTTAGGGTTCCTGGTACCCACGGGCAAGCTGAACTTGCTACCTCGTCTCATCACACTCACCTTCCCTCCCAGACCCCAGTTATTGTGAGCACTCTATCTCACCAAACTAGCTTAGCTTGACTGAGCTTGTCGTCGGTCGTGAGAATTTCCTTAGTTTCACCACAACAGAAAGTATTTAACTGTCAGATATTCCTGAAAAATCTGACTTCACATCAGGGAATTTTCTTATTTTGACTGTTTTTATTCTGTTTAATTTATTCACTTTCCCATTTTTCCAATTGTAAAGTCCTACCGTCTCAGACGCATGACAGGCGCCCCTAGCACTTGGCGCCCTGCTCACAACTTAACGAATTTTCTTTCCAGACGAGCACTTATATGTTTGTTGTTTTGTTATCAGGTGGCCTCATTGGTTGAAAAAGACAAAGCAAACTTGGTTTAACCCCTACTCGTACAATTCCTGATATCTCGTACCGTGCGTTCAATCCCAATGCATATCGGTTCGTTTAACAAGGCGGATGTGTGTCATTCATTATTTACACCTGCACTTCACCTGCAGTGATCTTATCTGGCCGTGATCCTTTTAGTGGTTGATTGTGTTCCACGCTGTCGCCGGTGGTGTAAGTTTCCTGCAAATTGAGATTTCACATCGCGTGCAATTACGTAAAATAAAGAGTCACCCAAACCATCTTGTCTAAAAGTCTAATTTTAATAATCCGAAGGGCTACATTGTTTGTTTTTCCGACAATAACTCGTTATACACTCAGAGGAAAGATGACAAAGGAGACTTCTTCACTGTACAGGTCCACTGCGATATGCTGCTACAAATCAACGATAGCTTTCTAAGGCCGCCTTCTTTCTAACATTGCTCTGTTTTCAGTGCCCCCATCCCCGCAAGGGAGGGGGCTGAAAAACACGTCCGGCCTCTGAGACAGCCCTGGGTCCAACTGATTTAGAAAAATACGTTTTCTCAAAATTCCTTAGCTAACCAAGATTTGGTGTTACCGGTATCTTTAGCGAACAAAGATCCCCATACACGCCTTAGCAACAATCATACCCCAGGTCAAATTCTGGGACGGCAAAACTCTGCCCTATCTTTTTTTCTTCTTCTTCTTTCTCAACTCCCCAAAATGATTTCTTACCTAGAAGGGCCTCTTTATATTTCTTACCAAAAAAGATAATACTGGTAAAATCTTACTATTCTACACAGCATAATACATACACTTCCAAGTCTCACGCATTCTTCGTGAGACACACGCATGCTGATACATTCTCACGTTCACACGCATGAGAGGAAAATTCTCACGCATTTTATCAAATGTGTTAGATTTATTTAGATTTATTAAATTGGTTTAGATTTCTAGTTAAAAAGAAATCTATGTTTATAGAACTTTAGAACTCACATTATTTTGAAAGATCACATATAAAACTTTTGAAACATGTTTTAAATAAATTTCTGACAACACTTAATTTCAGTAGCTGATATGCGCTGAAACGCAATTTTAGCCAATCTTATATACATAATTTTCAAGATTTTCTGTGGGTAAATGCCCCCAAACCTTCCTAGAAGCACCCCCCTTTTTTGCACACGATTGTCACTTATTTTCAACATTGAAACTTGACAGATATACATAATAATGCTGGTAAAATCCTAGATAACCTAAAAGAAGAGGGGGGAGCAGGTTCCTATTTTGTTACAGCTGATTCGACATTCTGCTCGTTTGCTAATTATGTAATACACCAAGGAAATAGTTATTCTGTTAGAGAGATTATTAAGGTTTTATGAAAGTGCCTTTGTGCATATAGTGCATTAAAAACAGTCTAGGTTCAATCTTGATCTAGGGTTCTTGAATTATTGAAGCAGAGTAAAGTACCATAGCCTTAAAAAAAGCCTCTGAGTGCTCAATTACTGTAGCCCCGTACCTGCCGAAGTTAATTAAATATCTACAAAGCCGCTTACTATAGAACAATGATTAAAGAGATAGTATTGCAGACCATTGCTAGTGTAGTGAGTTCGATTCTCACGGGGTTCTACACTATTGAAGCCTGGCACCAGATAAAAGTAGGCTTACTAATCATCTTCTCTCGGTTAATAAGCAAGTTTCATATGCCATGCAACTGCTGGTGATCATCGTCCGCACTGAGTGTCCTGCAGATTTGTCTTTGTGCAAAAATTTAACTTAGTTCAACAAATACCTAACGTTGAGCAGTGGCTAGTGTACTAGTCTCACAAGCCGTTGCTAGTTACTGTGTACTCCATAAATGTGACCTACTGCCAAATTTGGTATAAAACGCTACGTTGAAATCCCCAAGAACTTCATTAGAAACGAGTGAAAATGTAGTCAGGAAAAATATAAGCTTAGTCTAAAAGAATTGAAGCCGTAAGGAAATATTTATATAACTACTGCTACAAGAACAGCAACAGTTCCCCCCACAAAGACTTCACCAGATGATGACCCTGGGGAGGTAGGGTTTCGGGGCCTAAGCATCATATATCTAATCTCATGATTACTGGCATAATTCGTATCTGCTCACAACACTTTCCGACCGCTAGAGCAAAGACCGCTAAATCGAAATAATGAAGTAGCTTCCGCCATGACTTGAACACGCATCCCACGTGTCTTTCATGGGCATCGCCTCAACCACTTTGGCCACGGAAGTATCGGTGATTAAGCTTAGCTTTGCCCGACAGAAGGCTGGACTAAGCTTAGCTTTGTAAATTCAGATATACAGTCGATTATTTTAGTCCTTTGTTAGCGTTCACAATATACAATACCTTGCAGATCAATACTATTGAGTACTGAGTTCGATCCTCACCGAGTTCCTCATAAGTTTGGCATTGTGCCAAAACTAAGCTAAGCTTAGTAAATAACTATGATAAAGGTTTCCCCTTCAAGCTGAAAGTAGAGCCTTCATATGAAAACATTTAGTAAGCCGAAATTACATGAAGTGAAGAAGCCATTACCATTAATTTATATGGACAAGAATTCTGCTGTGATAAAGCCGAAATAAGACTCCCATCGATACATTATTTATCTCCACTCAGCAAATCCTCTCCGCTCCGTAAATCGCAGCATAAAGTCGATAAAACTACCCGAAGCATATCTAAAGTTGCTAAAATAGAAGAGCATACCTTTAAACAAGGTGTAATTTTAACCACAAACCCCAATTAAGACCTCCGTTGATACATTATGCATCTTCGCTCGGCTCCAATCGGCAATTTCTCTCTGTTCGGCAATTAGTCTCACCATGACTTAGACCCTTCAAAGAACTCCGCATGTGACCTCACACTCTTATCCCAACGTCACTTCCACTTTTCAAAACAGTCTGCAAAGTCCTCTTTCAAAATCGCCATCAGCTGCCTCGTCGCATTTTCCTTAATCCCGTCCAGGGTCTGAAAGATCCTCCTTTTGCCGGTAAGCATTGATGGTGACGAACAGAAAACTTGTTTTGAGTCTAATCCATTTAAACTTGTCATATACTTGCATTACGGTCCAAGCAATGGAGTGTACTGCATCGGCAAAAGATACACAAGAAACCACAATATACTTAACACTCCTTTCACAAAGGAATGAACGGTTTTCTAATCGATTATTGACCGTTGATGAGAAATAGGTCATGTACAACAATAGAAAACACACGCCTGTCTCTTAACAAGCTTTATGTTTATTTATCTCTGCCAACGAAGTTGGGGAGGTATATGTGTTCCCCCGTGTGTTTCTGTTCGTCTTTCCGTCTCTCTGTCCACACGATATCTACCAAAAGTTCTCAATGAATTTCAATGAGATTTTGTGGAAAGGTGGGCAATGGTCTAAGAAGAAAGACGTGGCTAAAATCTTATGTGGATTCAGGGATTCTTTTTCAATTGAGAGATATATTTTCCATTTTCCTTTTCATTCAATATGTCTGAGGAACCTTCAGAAATCTAAAGGAGAATCTAAAAGAAAATAATAAATAATCTAAAAATCTGAAAGAATTCGCATATTTATTTACATCTGCCAACGGAGTTGGAAAGGTACATGTATTACCCCGTGTCTTTCCATATTCCTGTCCACACAATATTTCCAAAGGTTCTCAATAACAAAAGATACACACGAGGGGAATGTGTGCCCTACGAAGTCAGTGAATAAAACAAACAGCAAGAAATCACAATATACTTAGCACTTCGTTCACACCAAAGGAATGAACTGTTTTTTGAATCGATTATTGACCTTTGATGAGAAATAGGTCATGTACGACAATAGAAAACGAACACACGTCTGTCTCTCTACAGTTGAAACTTTATGTTTATTTTATCTGTGTTGTTCTTTCTTCCATTTCAGATAAAAGGTTGCAGAAACTTCCATATATCATATAGTGAATATATAATGAATACATACAGTATCGCCCATAAATAAGTACACCTTTACCATTTTTTAATAGAAAGTTAATTGTCTTTTAAACCAAACATAGCAGGATTTTGTTATTTCTAGTTGAATATGACACAATCAAAATGGATATTATCAGGTATTATTTATGACCAAACTCTACAGCATTGAAACTCCGTTGCCAAAAATATTTTTTCGTAGTGTTGTACTCATCTTTAAACAGCAACATATTCATATTTTTGGTAACAGAGTTTCAATGCTGTAGAGTTTGGTCATACATAATACCTGATAACATCTGTTTTGATTGTGTAATGTTCTATTAGATATAATAAAATCCTGCTATGTTTGGTTTAGAAGAAAAATAAATTTCTATCAAATAGTGGTAGGGGTGTACTTATTTGTGGGCGATACTGTATGTGCGTATGTATTTATACTATGTACAAACATTAAAAGTAAATACAGATTCGTCTCCTTTAATCTGGCATCCAGGTTTCCATAGCCTATTCGTCGGATTATCAGACGTCACGAGGGAATGATTAATCAGTAAAAAAAGATCACCAAAACAGTCCTGACCCATTTATTATACACTTTCCCTGTCGTTTAAGTGAGATGAATTGATAGAAACATAAATATTAAATGTGAATAAATGGTTCTGATCGAATTTTGGTCGGATTAAGAGAAGGTAAGTCTACCTGTACCATGTATTGATAGAAACACGAACAAATAGTAAATGTGAATGAAAGCATTTTAATCAAGGTTTGCTCCGATTAAAAGGAAGTCGGATTACAGGAGGTTGGATAACTGGACTTCTAGCTGCGGGATTGATTGATAGAAACACAATGAGTAAATATGAATAAAAAGCTTTTGATCAAATTTTGGTTGGATTAAAAGATGATCGGACTACAGGACTTGTACATGTACCATGGATTAATAGAAATACAAGCAAGTAGTTAGTTCACCGCTTTTATTAAATGTGACTAGTTTTCACCTTCATCCTAATTTTAGTTGTTTTTATACAACTTATTAATTCGGGCCATTGTTTCTATGGCAACGAATAACAGCGCAATCGGTAATAAAGAGTAAGCCTTCGGTGGGATTCGAACTCACAGCGGGAGACTAGCTGCTTTTTACCAACCGGCCACGAAGACTTACAATACTTCATCCAATAATAATAAAGAGTGTATAACAACTTTCTATTTGGCCTGCTTTGTGGTTGGTATAACTGCGTATTTTCCACAGGTGCCAGAAGTCTGGCGGTGAATCAGATAGTGATTCAGCACAATTCATTGATAGTGATGAAGGCAATGAAAGCAATGATTGTCCCGGAGCGGCTGACGAGATATCCGTCGAGAAATTACTTTGTTCTGAATCTTCGTACACTGGCAGGTAATCGGAGAGTGATTCAGCGCATTTTGTAGAGGGAGGTGAAGGTAGTAAAAGCAAACGTTATTCTGGAGAGACGTATGTGATATCTTGTGAGAAATTCTGTTGAAACTATTGTTAGTGTTCAGGAATGAATTTCAATGTTACTAAAAGAAAAGGGCAATTATAAGTATAATTAAATACAATAGAAATAAATTGCAAATGATTTTACGATAGAGAAGCATTGAAATCCAGGGAAAATATTGTCTGTGGTTGATGCAAGTGTTACTGACAGAATAGGACTATTATATGTATACTGTAAGTGCATTGCTGATGATTTTTCTATAGATGGTGATTTAAGCTGTGAAAGCAATGACTGATGAGATAGCTCGCAAGAAATTGATTGTCCTGGAGCTTCTAACTCTGATGGTGAATTTAATAGAGAATCAACACAATTCCTAGATGTTGATGAAGGCAGTCAAAGCAATGATCGTCCTGAAAAGGCTGACGCGATATCTCGCCAATATGACATCATACAAAAGATCCTGATCCCAAGTGGTTAACATCGCGTTAAGGGTGCACACACATTTAATTGTTTACCTCTGCCAATGAAGTTGGAAGAGGCATATGTATTGTCCACACGATATCTCCAAAAGCGCCCAATGAATTCCGATAACATTTTGTGAAGGGGTGGGCCTATAGGCCAAGAGATTGGATTTTGGAGCTCATCCAGGGATTTTTTGTTGTTTTCGATTGAGAGATATTTTTTATTATTTTGCAGGAAAATAGGTTAAAAACGAAAAGTTAATAAAAGGCTAAATTTCAATTTCAAGGCAAATAACTCAATATTTGTATATTTAATATTCCCTCCCTTGTTTTTTAATATGTTATTTTCATTCAATTTTTAGTTAGTGAACGTGGTTGGTAGAGGCATGCACTCTCTGAGTACTTTCTAGTGTAGAGTTCTTGCCAATGGTTAAACATAAAGTTTATACACAACTGAAATAGTAGATTAGAGTTCTCTCCCTTGCACTCTATTTATAAAAGCAAACGGGACATCGTGTTGGCAAACATATACATATGTGTTAAACAATCAATTACTGAAGTTTACAAAAAAGATGTTATAATATTTTATAACATACTTACAGAACAATATGTGGCTGCAAAAAATATTTAAGTTTTCAGTTCGTGCGGTTACACGACCATATTGTTTAAAAAACACTGGAAACCATGTATGACTAAAATATGGTAAAGAAAATTACGTATTCACGCTCGTACTATTATAGTTATTAGTTAAGTAGGCCGATTGGCTGATAGATTAGTTATTTTAGTTATATGAGCATAAAATGTATCAATACATAATATTTGTTTAGAATTACAGAAGTGACTGCATTTGACGAAGGATAATGCCAAATGAGTGAAGATAAACGCTTTCTATTGTTGATATAATCGTTGCTTGGAATTGGCGTTTGCTACTTTTATTTTTAAAAGAATACTGTTGCAACGTATTAATATTTAAAATTCAAATAGATCATCGGTTTATAATTTATGATTTGAATTTAACTGTGTGGTAACGCCACGGTAGTCTTTTTTGTAACTTGCGTTGGCGTTATTCACAAATCAGCGTCGTTTACTACCGATTCATTTGTCATTTTTTGTTTATTCTCTATTTCAGAATTGGTTTCTACGAGTTTATATTCCGCTTGTTAATCCTGAACAGATTTCGTGGAAAAACTCGTTTCATTGCAGCAGTCCGACTAGTCATCCTCTACGTAAGTATTTTAAAAAAACTACTTAAAAATCTGTTGGTTAAATAAGTATTTATTACATGGTTATGTTCGAGCCCGGGTAAAAGACAATGTTTCAAACACTGATTCCACATCCCTGCGCTATTTCTCATCGCCAGATATCTTGTCTCTGGCATGCCACTATAGTTGAAGAGAATAGGTTAGTCAGCACTTGGGAAAACCCCTCCGCATAACTACCACACAGTCAGTATTAGCTGTGAAATATTGTTGTACCCATTGTCAACCTTGATTCATAATTGCATTTCGTTTTTAGTAGAGTAGAGTTTTAGTAGAGTGATGAAATGTAAAGTAAAATTACACCGGTTTTGAATATCACTATCCTGGCCACAGAAGTAAAGTTCAAAGGGAATAATAGCCATTTTTTAATACTTTTTACACATAAGCAATTACAAAATAACACTCACTATCCAAGTGAGTGTTATTTTCTAATTACTTATGTGTAAAAAGTATTTAAAAATGGCTATTAATCCATTTGAACTTTGCTTTTGTGGCCAAGATAGTGATATTCATATGTAATTGTTTTTCTTACTATATATATGATTAAAAATGTGTACATCTTCCTGTTGTACAATTGGAAATAAGCAGATTTCAACTTATCACTGTCCTGGTCACAAAAGCAATAAAGGAATAATTAACATTGTCTATACTTTTTAGACATAATCAACCAGAAAATAACACTTATTACCCAGGAACAAAAAATATGTTGCACAGTGTTATTCAAAACTATTTCACATGTTGGATTTCGATTCCTTGCTTAATCTTTTTTAATTCTTTTATTTTTTTAAATTAAAACTTCCGGATTTGCGTTAATCCAGCGTCGCAAGATGAATATTCATATCGCAGCTCAACGCCGTCAACAATTTAAAAGCGCCGCTCAGCAACCCAGTGTGACGTCTTACACCAAATCAGCAAGAAGCTGGTAATGTATTCTTTTTCTAAATATCAGGTTGTAACGAAAGTTCCGTCCAATATTTCGATTTATTTAGAAACACAAAAATAGTGGCAATTAAAGATACTCTGATATTAAAGATATTAAAGTGGCAATTAAAGATAAACTCTGAAAATGCAAAATATTGAAAAACATTTTCAATTTCAGCGTTCTAGACGTTATAAATATTAAAATTCTAAAACTTCAAAATTTTTTAAAAAATTAAAATTTAAAAATTAACGTTTTTATGAACGTAGTTCCGTCTTGTGTATTGGTGTCTGTCTTCTTGATGTACATGTTACGGCAGTTTGGTTCATTTTCAACATCTTATTCATTAATATACTCTCCTTAGCTTTCAATAACCTTATTCCGTTTATTAACAAGTTTGCGGATATCAGATTTGTAAAAAATCTTTCAATTTCGACCTGAAATAAAAGAATAATTGATTTTCAATCACTTGGAGTGAGTCTTTGTCCATCAAAATAGTTTTGTAAACTCTTAAACAAATGATAGTCAGTTGGAGCAAGGTTAGGAGAAACCGTCTGCTTCTCACCTTGGACAGTTCTTTCTCCAACCTATTTTACTCGCTAAAAGTTCCATTTATACCTATTTGTTTCTAAATGAAGGGTAGTGAATTCATAAACTCAAACTAGCCTAACTGACCGTTACAGACTAATAAGATATGTTCTGCTTTATATGTATAGAAAACATTTCTTCTCAAGCAGATCCTCTCCTATCTGGAATACGCAATTAGAAGCCACAGTCTCTTCTCCAAATATAAACATTTAAAACAAACCTTTAAAAAGATCTCAGGCACCAAAAGTTTGATTATGAATTTTCGAACTAAAAGATAATATCAAAATAATAGCAGACAGCTCAACAGTCATGATAAAAAGCAGTCAACACAGAACAGAAACTCAAACCATAGATTGACTCTATAGGTTGACTTTACTAATCAAATATTGTCCTGCTTGCGGTACATTGAGATAGATAGTACATACTGTCGAAAATATTTTTCTACCCGAGCAAGCATTGTCGACGGTGGAGGAGGGGGGTGAGATCTGAAGTCCAAAGGAAGAAATGTTTCTCATGGAAGCGGTCAGGACGAGAAGAAATGAAATTCTCTTACCTTGTCAGTTGACTTGGCGTATGTAACATTTGTTTTTGCGAAAAATGCACTTCTCTTCGCGACTTGTGACCTCTCTGGTCTCTTGTCTGGTAACTTTGGTGACAGGGGTTATGGTAACAATAGAAATAGAAATAGAAATGCGGCCTTGAAGGCCCAGATTTAATAGAAAGGTTTTTAAAAGATACGTATATGGCAAACCCGTAGAGGACGGCAGAAATGCATGCATCCCATTAAGCCTATAGAAACATAATGGCTTAGCTGGTTACCCGATGTGTTCGGCGAGTTTTGTTACGCTGTATACATCGGCGACTGAGGTGGGGGTGTAATCGGGGCATTTGCACCCCACCGGATCAGACCTTCTCACTGGGGGGCGAGGGGTTTGAAAGTTGGAGCCTTACAGAGGCCTGGAATCAAGGGGGCACTATGAACAGTAACAGCTTAGAATGAGTCACAGCTTAAGAAATCCCGATATATCCCCCCCACCCGAATATATCCTTTCGGCACCGCCCGGAAAAGTGGCAGCCGACGCCCTTGGCTGTATAATAAACAAAAACACGTTTAGCTTCGAAAGATTGCCAGAAGCTGTAATCTTAACGAACTGTGATGCAAGTGTTTATCGAAAAGTCTGCCTAGAATTGGTCGAGGTGGCCTTTTCAGAAATGATTATTGATCCGTCTGTTGCTATCTTCGCACCTCAGCAATTTACGAAGTAGCCTGAGTGGGAACCAATGACCGCTACGTTTGTCAGGAGGAGGCCTCGGGGAGTGTCCGGAACAAGATCCAATTCATGTCATCTTACATTCTGCACATGTTCGCACATTCTCAAAGGGAAAGCTTCATCTATCACATTGCTTTATCATCAAATCGACACTTCTCAGATTTTGCACGATTTTGCTCCACTCTTCTATTTCTTTATTTCTTCCTTTTTTCCCCGTCTCTTTGCGATTCTTTCTTTCTTTACATTTTTTTTCTTTATTTTTCGCTCTTCTTATTTTGGCTTTGTTCCTTTCTGTCTTCTTTCAATTTGTCTTTCCTTCTTTTCTCTTCGTTCTTTCCTTCCTTTTTTTCTTTCTTTCTTTCTATCATCTTTATTTTTTTGAATTCTTTAATTTTCGCTCCTAATTTTGTCTGTTTTTTTCTGTCTTTTCCATTTTCTTTCCTCCGTTCATTTCTTTTTTTTTCTTTCTCTTTCTTTAATTATTTTCATTTATTTTGGATTTGTTCATTTCGGTCTTCTTTCTATTTCCCCCTTCCTTTCTTTCTTTTTCTTTCTTACTTCCTTTCTTTCCTTTTTTTTCTTTCTTTTTTTCTTCTTTTTTGAATTCTTAATTTCCGCTCTTGTCATTTTAGTTTAATTCCTTTTTGTCTTCTTTCCATTTTTCCTTCTTCCTTTTCTTCTTTTTTTTTCGAATTCTTAATTCTCACGCTTCTTATTTTGGTACTAAATACAGTAGTTATGTCTACAATAATAGTTTGTTAACCACTACACCATGGCGAGGCACCTAACGTTTTACAGAATGTCGGAGTGGCGTAACGGTTACCGGTACCTAAATTGGAATCGGCGAGCCGAGTTCAAATCCCGGCCGAGGGAGTTTGCGTTCACTTCACATTAATACCCTTGGGAAAGGCATGAATCGATCACTTCTCCACACAGCTATGTGTAAAACAGGACAGACTGAGATCCCGAGCCTTGTTTGGCAACCTGTTTAGGAAAAGGAAAACTTTTAATTCCAAACCAGGAATGGAATCCACTCCTCCTCCAAGCTATGGGTAAAAATAGCAACAAAAAAAGTCGGGTTGGGGCTTGTAATCCCATCCCGTAAAAATCCACTTTAAATGATCCGATTGTATCCAACACATATAAATAACTTTTTTTATTATCATATTTTATTCATTCATTTTTCTTTGTTTCTCAAGGTTTTCCACTTGTGAACCAGATCAGACTGAAGTGTGGAAAATAGTACCCAATATTGGTAAGTCCCTTTGACACATC
>VCCN01005474.1:1314167-1325450 GCA_006491835.1 Architeuthis dux | reverse complement strand
TCCTTATGATGCAATCCATTTTTGACAGTTAAGTTGTCCAACAACTTTACCCAACTTTTTATATAAATTTAAAACTGTATAACAATTTACTCTTATATGTATTCATGCTGAAAATAAGTATTCTTTGAATCGGTTATCCTCCACAACCTGACCACAAAGCATGTATTACCAGGCCGCAAGAAAACTATATGATTTGGTGATATTTCTTTGTAAAATAGAACCAAATTCATTTCCTGGGATCTTAATATTAAATTCATTAGATAAACCCTTTTAGAAACAAAATTTAGTGTATTAGGTACTTATAAGTAACTTATAGTTGACTCATCACCTATTTTCCAGTCTGGTGCGCAAGAATATTGTCAATATTAAACCGGTCCACGGTGCAAAAAGGGTTGGAGACACCTGCTCTATATATATGGTAAATAAATTGAAAAGTTAAGTTTTTAAATTCAATATATATGTAATATTCTAACTTGTGATAGTTATAGTTAAACAAATGAACTTCAAAATAAGCCAGTCACTCTTTTCAAGCCAGCTGTAAGCCACAATCCACCTATTATTTACCAGTTATTCGGCCACAGATTTATCTTCAATATTGAAATTTACATAGCAGGGTTTCCAGGTTTGGCCCGAAGGGGAGCTAATCCGAGCTTTATCTCAGAGACTTACCCAATACAGGCATTGGAACAGCATTGAATTTGGAAATCAAGTGAGTCTGGAAGCAGAGATTCAATACCATCCTCCTGAGGCTGGTATTGAACCTCTATTCTTGATCTGATAGAAATTCAAATATATCCATGATGAATTTTTTTGTGAGCATTAACTAGTATTGTATATGTCTATAAAACTTTGTCCGTCAGACAATTTTAAGACATAATAGATGAAGGTAGCTAAGAAAAAACATGCTTGTAGGTAATCGGTACTTGATAATCAGTCAATGGGGTGTGTAATATTTTAATGTTTTTCAGTCTCCTTTCTTTGCCAATACAGGGTGTCCCAAAAGTAACGCGTGATTTGTCCCAAAAGTAATTTGGAAGATCTCTGGCTAGGATGATGTGTTGCTATTGAATGGCCGGCAAGAACACCTGACTAAACACTACCAGATTTCTTTCTGTGGGTAGTCCTAAAGAACATAGTGTATTATTGTACAAAAGCATACATGAATTGAACAGAAGAAAAAGTTGCCGCCATAAACGTTGAACCTTACATGTAACGCATTGCATATGTCTATGTATATTAGATCTGTAGTTTGTTTATTGCATCAATAAAATTGGTCATAACTTCTGGGACAAATCTGGCATTAGTTTTGGGACACCCTGTATATTAAGTGGGTGGCATTCATCTTGCCAAAGTTGGTTTTACCGAACCTTGATTGGTCACTTTTTTCCGGTGTTTATTATTTTCCCAAAAACACTGGTTAACATTTTTCTTCATAAATCTTATACACGATATATGTTATAAGTACTAAATCTTATCGTAAATAAATACCAGATTTACATTAGATGCTTTTGTTTTCATAAATTGTAAACATTAACATACCCCCATCGCAGTAATTTTTAGAAAAAAGTTAACCAGTGTTTTGGGAAAATAATAAACTCCTGAAAAAAGCGACTAATCAAGGTTCAGTAAAACCGACTTCGGCAAGCTGATTTTCAGTAAGATGAACCAGACACATATTAAGTATGACCACACACTTTAGAAAAATCTTTGACACCCTATTTTAAAAACCTAATTAAAATTTTTTAAATTTTGTTTTGAAGATGAGGAAACACCTCATCTAACAAAATTCAGAAAAGGACCGTGAGAAACACAATTTTACAGAATTCACATTGAATCTATTTTTGGTACCAAAAAAAAGAAATAACTGCTTTTGATATTTTTGTGTTGGCCTTTTATTTTTTTATTAAATCTTTTTTTTTTTTTTTTTTCAGTTTTTGTTTCTTTTAAATCCTAAAGAAGCACATGGTTTAGGGCAGGGCTTCTGAAAGTAGAGGTCAGGATCCCTCGGGGTCACAGAAATATTTGAAAATTTTTTTTTAAAGAATAATTATGTAACTAGTGTTTTTATTTTTTTATTTTTTTTTTAAATCTATACAAATATGTACTCCTGGTGCTTATTGTAAGTGGCTCGATGCTATTTACTGATTTTATAAAAAATAAATTTTGTTTTTGTTACATTTTTAAAAAGTAATTTTTTTTTTTTTTTTTTTTTTTTTTTTTTTTGTTATAAAAACCATAAAGCTTATGAATTATAAACATGTTACAAAAGTTTGTGTCTTATTTGTTTTGAAAAAAATGTGTATAGTGGCTGTCCCGTAGGAATGTCCTTTCCTACCTGTTGTAAGAGGAGTAACTTTGTTGACTCTGCTGAGAGATGTTGTATTGAGGTTTGAGGATTTTGCGGCGATACAAAGTTACTCCCCTTACAACGGGTAGGAAAGAACATATTTACGGGACACCCTATATATTAGGTCTGTACATTTGCTTCTTGTGTATATGTTTGTGTACATAAAACCAAAATCGGAATTTGAATGTGATGCATAAACTGGATATAGTTACATTGTGCCACTAGAAGTCACTAGTTGACAATACTTTGAATTAGTCTGCCACCTGGCATGGTTCTGTATTGACTGGTTTGTTTGCTGTGGCTTTTTCTGGTGTTTGCCAGCACGTTTGGCGATTTTCATGATGCCTGATAAAAGAATAACTGTGTGTGAAGTTTTGTTTTCTTCTGGGGAAAACTGCAGCTGAAACTGTTGTAATGCTTCGATTAGCTTTTAAGGAAGAAGCTTTGGGTAAAACACAAGTGCCCGAGTGGTATTCACATTTCAAATGTGGTGAAATGTAACTTGAAGACCAACCATGATCTGGCTGACCTTCAACAAACCGTAATGATTAAAATCTTGAAAGATTTTGCCAAGCAAACAATAATGATCGTCATTGGACCATCGATGAGATATCTGAGGTGCCTGATTTTTTTGAGTTCATGCACTCCTTAGTTCATTTAAAACTAGGTTGGATTTCGTAAAGGATTCTGGTGGGAAATAAATTTTTAAAAATATTGATAGTACATTGATTTGGTGTTGCTTGCAGAAATAAAGTCAGTTTTATTATGAAGCACTTTTTAGTCTTTTCATCTTAACTCTAAAACATGAACAATTTATATACAACACACTCAAAATTGAGATCTTTTTAAAAATTGGGCTTTTTTCCCTAAGGATTGTAGAAATTTTTACTCTGTATGGTCATTAATTCATAACCAGACAGTATTGAACATATGAAACAAAGAGGTTTTTTTTTTTTTTGTTTCAACCAAAACATTGAGCTTCTTATAGTATTTAAAAAAACAATTGCATGTAAAACACTCGCTTAAAGGCTGCATTGGGCAGCCATTAAGCTCGATGTCAAGTCACTTCCTATTTAGAGAATTTATATTATAATTCTTTGCAAATAAATAAATGAGGGAATTTAGTCTATAATTAGCTTTTAATATACCTGGAGTTATCTCCCTTGGATAGATTTTTTTTTTTCCTCCTCAATTGGCCTTTCAGGTACCATTTTCCATGCAATTGCCCATTAATTAAAAATTACTCAGAAACTGGTGGCCAAATTGCATTATTCTGCAAGTTAGAGAATTTCACTGACAAAAATTTTAAAATGATGTGCCATTTTTGCAGTCTAATGTTAACAAAAAAAAATTTTAAAATTGGATTGTTATTATCGGGCGTGTGTTATTAAGTTGCAATTTGGTTTATTCCCCGAGTTAGAGCATCTTAACAGATTAGTTCAATTAATTTGTTCCAAAATTGTCCATACAGTTCAAATCTGCACTGTTCAAAGTCTTATTATAATTTAATGTGTTTTTGTTTTTTTCAGGTTATAATTAGTTACATTAATTTGTACAGCAATACCATAACTGTACATCAAAACCACACTATTCAAGGAATTGCTGTATTGCACTAACAAAAATCTTGCTATGATGTTTTATGTTGTAACAAACAAACATACAGCTATAGGCGGTTATTAATTCATTAAGGAATTACTAAATGCAAACAGCATACAGTCAACACTAGATAGGCTTTTTTAAATAAATCATTTTGAATAATATAAGTTCTAATAAGTCAAAAAAATAATAATTTCAAGTCAATAAATTTCATATTAATTTTTTATGATGTAAAGTTTTTTATGTCAATGAATTTAATAACATGACAATGAATGTAAATTGTTCCAATTTTTATATCCTTTGCTTAATGTTATCAGCTGGTTATTGTTATCTAAAAGACTGTTCCAAAGTGATGACAATAAGCAGCTTCCTCTGTGACTGACTATAAGGGATGTAAAGATTTTGAGTATGGTGGTCATTTTGGATTAGGTTTTTCCAAAAGTTTACCAACATCATTTTGGAATTAAATGTTTACCAATATAAACCCAACTTGAACTCTGTCCTATCTAGAAATGAAGGGTAGCAGTAATTGGAAAAGCTTCTGTAGCAAACTTCCTAAAAATAAGCACTTAAGTTCACGTTCTGATTTAAACAGACAGCCAAAAGGATGTGTTAGCTGCTTTAATGGTTTGAAAGAAAAAAATATGTTTAAACTTAAGTTACAACAGAAATAAAATTTCAGTATTAAACATTCAGTATACACTAAATACTAGTAATGGTCAGTCGTTATGCCCTCTTCGCTTGGGTCTTTTTTTTTTGAGTTTCATATTTTTAAACACAAACACAGTATTTCATCTGTTGTTATGTCTGGAAAATCAGTAGTATCTATCAGAGTATCTGTCCAGTGTTCCATTTTTCAAAACATACAATTATACTAATAATTTATAACTATAAATCTGACCATTTCAAGAAGAAATTCACAAAGCTTAGTCTAGTACATTTGTACCTCCTTAATCCAGCAAGCTTACAACCTGGATCTTGACAGACCACAGAAAATGTTGAAAAAGAGAAATTGACCCCTAAGGGAGCCCCCTATGTAAACTTATCAATTTTTAGATGTGTGAGCATCTCTAGTACCGATTGCCATCACTGACAGGCTGATATACCCAAAAACTCTCACCACCTCTCATTTCCTCCCTAATCCTTCTACATATGTCTGGCAGTGCGAGGGAGAGACTTGTGCATTTATGGTCTGACTTTCAGGCTTGTTAATGATTTTTCTAATAGTGTGAAAAATAGAATGATATATTTTTAACATAAATTATATAATATAAATTATATTATAATGGGAGAAAATTATTTATGTTTGCTTATGCCTTTTAACTGGGTGTATTAAAGATAATTGATAAGATTCAGAAAAAAATTAATAAGTACAGTCTAATTTTATGCTAAAATAAACATCAAAAGTTGTTGAATTTAGAGTTTTTAATTCAGTTTCAAACGACAATTAGGTTTTTACACATTCAGTTTAACAAGTCATTTTTATAAATTATGGTTCAAACTGTGGTTTGAAACCAAATCTAAAACTCTAGTGGCAGATCCACAAACTGATGGCGACAATTTCAAACCACACTGGATTCTGCTAGACCAGAGAACACCAGATTAAAGAGATACAAATTGTACAAGGCAGTGAGGATTGAACTTGTGAACAGTTATAAGCAATACTAGTTTGTTAACCAAAAGATGAAATTCATTTATGCCAGTGTCTACCAATCTTTATTGCCCCCTTTTACATCATGCAGAATTTGTTTTATGAATATGCCTCCTGGGCGCAAGAGTTTCGGCTATATAGCACCCAGACTTTGGAATCAATTATCCTATGATATCCAAAACATACATACATTAGCAGGCTTTAAATAAAAAATAAAAACTTTCTCGTTTCAAGACTTTCATAATTATATGAACTCAGTAAATAAATACATTTCGTAACTGTAACTCCTGCCTCTTTTTTTGTAAAAATCTTTGACAAGTTGCACTTTCTTCTTACTTTTACCTTCAATAGGCCTTATATTTTTACTGCAATTGATTGCACAGGTTTTCAAGTGCTTTTATCCAGTGGGGACCTAAGTATTAAAGTTCTCGGGAAGGGGCGCTTTCTATAAACGCATATATTATTACTATTTCAAATTTGTAGTCATTTTTTAAATGATTTTTACAGTAATTGTACATGTTAAAAGGTGCGGGTGGTGTAAAAGTTACTGGTATGAAAAACGGAATTGGCAAACCCAGTTCAAGTTTTGGCCAAGGCTGCTTGTGTTCACTTTGCACTAATGCTCTTAGGAGAGGCATGAATCCACCACCCCCATCTATGGGTAAATAGCAGTGCAGTTGGATCCTTCAGCTCTGTAAGGCAGTTCAACTAAGAGAAGGTTACTCTGAGAGAAAAACAAACCAGGAGTGGAGCTCCTAAGACAGACTGGTGATAAACTCTCCTTTCTGGCAACTCCTACAGCTAAAAAAGGCTGTCAGTTGTGACATCTCGTCGTCCTGCTGGAAAACAAACTTAGGGGCCGAGAGAGTGGGATCGTCCCTGTGCAACAACCCTCCCACTTTCAAAACATTCACAAAAGGTTGCTATGCAAAATCTCTGCATAGCTACAGACATCACTGGAACAATGATCAACCAACAACATATTAATAGCAGACATACAAGGTGTTACACAAAAGTTTGGCTAAGTTGACTCAGGAAAAAAATTACTTACCCTAACACCTAAATTCTACCATCTCCTTCGAGTAGTCCCTGGCCTGCTGTTTGCATATTGGCTCACAAAGGGTAACAGCAAAAGTCTGTACTACTACTACTTGCACTGTTCAAATTACCTGAATTTATGGGTTGCACCTCATATATCTTCAGTGAAAGCTTCTTCTTTTTTTAGTTTTTAGCTTTTTTACACTGTATACATTTCAAATACATTTGCACAACTATGAAAAAAATCGAATCATGAAAAAAAACAAAGTAAAACAACATAAATGATAGAAAACTACCTTTATTATTTTTTAGTTTTAAACTTTATATATGAGTATACACATTTATATGTTTCAACAACATCATATAGGCAAGTAAAGAGTTTTAGTTTTAAAATTTATATTACAGGTAAATGAAATGAAATCCTTTCCTGGTAGCATTAAGGGTTATCTTATTAAGCATTTCTTTCTTTTATGGGATCTGGCAACACTAGGGTTAGGTTAAATGTTTCTATAAAGATGGGGGAGCTGTTTTAGCATTTCATCACTTGTCTGGTCCTAAAGATACCAGAAAAAATCAATTGTCGGGGGAAAAAGTCGTAATGTCTGCTAATGTGCAGTTGGACATTTTCATAAGAAAAAAGCCATAACTTTGGTTTCTGGGAAAGAAAAAATAGGAAAAATATTTTTTTTATTTTTATGACTTTTTCTACTGCACATTAGCATACATTATGACTTTTTTCTGATAACTTCAGGTCACCAAGAAATCACTTCAACCTGTATTGGACGATATGCTTGAGTAAATGTACCTTTCATCACAATTTAAATCAGTTTTCATTCTTTTCTATGTGTGTGCTAACGAGCCTCACCAAAACAGTATTTGGAATGGTGTTCACTGACCTTAAGGTACAATCTGCTTTGCCTAAGTTCTTGTAGATATCTATGCACAGATATCAATTTGGGCAATATAGATATGCCATGATGGTATCTAAGTAGTTGGAATAATGATTAATTCAAAGATGATAAGAAAAAAAATTGTAAAAATGTCTTTTTCACAACACAGTGATTCTAAATCAGTTGTTATGAATCTCTAATGCAATTGGAAAGTTTTAAAAAATTTGAGATATTTTCACAATGTGGTAATTGTGGAAAAATTAATTAGAAAAGCAAAAAAATCTCTTACCTTTATTATAAAGATTAAATTATATCATTTCAGATTTTTTCTTTTTGTTAAGAGACTAATTAAAAGTCATAAAATAACTGACACTATCAATTAAAAAAAAAAAGAAAGCTCTTACTGAGTAATGGATTCAGATATATATGTTTTTAATTATAAATATAATAGCCCTAATCTGTCTTTCAGTAACACTTGTCTTAATTCCTGACCACTGACAATCCCTTTCTCTTGGAATTTCAATGCACAGATTGAGTGCCAGAATTTGCTAAAGCAAATTTTAGGTAAGAAATTGTTTAATCTTCAATCTTTTTTCCCAACTTGAAAATATTGATGTATTTGTTCAATAAACCTTCACCAGTGATATTGTGGGTTACATTAACAGCTAGTAGGGAAATAATAGATGCTAATTCTACAAGAACTTATACCATTTTCAAACAATAAATTTATTATATCTGACAAAGAAACAAACATCAGAAAAAATGTAATTTCAGGAAAGAAAAACAAAATATGGACAACAATTCCACAATGGCTAAGCCAAAAAAAAATATTATTTTTTTAACTTGAAAGAAATTCATCAAAAATATTTTTAGCAAATAATCTTTTTTGCATTTACTTACAAATATTCTGTATAATAAAACCTTTTAATAGAATATGGTAGAGTAAAATAAATAATGATTATTCTTACAAAATTTAAAATGAATGTCTTTTTCTCATTTCTGCTTGAAATATTATGAAACAAAACTTGAGAAAGGCTGTAAAACAGCCAAATTTGATTGGTTCACTCAGAGTGAAGTATATTGAAGGTTTGGTTTGGAGACTAGAGAATTTGTCAAATCTCAAGTAGAAATACAAAAAGAAAATCAAATACAAATTGCTCAAGAAACTTACAACTTACTTTTATATAACAACTTATATCAGGCAAATCATAAACCATGTTAATTAAAGTAAGATATAAACTTGAATACTGAATGAAAACACATTCAGATTTTGTACTTTAATAATACAAAAAATTGAAAAATCAATTTTTTGCAAAATAAAACACAACATCCAGTTCATATACAAATTATGAAACTAAGATCATAACAGAACTTATTCCTAGTTTCCAATTTTCCATACATTGGCTAGGGATGTTGGATAGGGGAGAGTGGTCAGCATTATGGGTTGGGTGTCTGAATAGCAGAGGGTTGGATCTTCAACATGTTGTTGCCACACTGAGGGGACCGAACATTGCTGCAGCCAAATATCAGGACTAGTGTCCAGCATCTCGGTGTCGATTCCAGCACCCATCTGCAGAGTTATGGGGACGTGGGACACTTGGGAATCTTTTGGAAGCAGGGTCCCCGATTCTGTCAAACTGTTTGAGGTCAATGATTCTGCAGACCATGGTACCAGTACAGGGTCAGGATCTTGGACAAGTTCTGAAATTTCTTGTTTCATGTTGTTTTGTTCATCTCTGATTTCAATGGCATAGTCATGGGTCACATTGATTATGTTTTGAAATTCTTCGGTAGAATCACATTGCACTGCATAAGAAATAGAATCGTCTCCTTCCTGTTTTTCTTTCTCGGGAACAATAACCACTGATTGGAGATCTGAGGGTAGCATTTCCATGGAATCTCTGGTGAAATAAAGCTGGGTGATTTTCTGAACCCCAGGTAGGGTCCAAGTTTTGGGACTGTATTGCCAGTTGATTGCCCAGTAACATCCTTTTCTGTTAATAGACTCAGTTTTAAAGTGGATTTTCCGAAACCACTTTTGGTAAAGTGCATGACGAATCGAACTCCGCCAACTATTTATTGCCATTTTATCCATAAAACGAAAGTATGGATATTTGTTTTGTAAGGCACTGTATATTTGGTGAACTTGAAGGAGACCGTTCGGGGAATTGTTTATTGACTGAGCGACAAGTTCGACCAATTTATTGGCAGGTTTTAAAAGTTGTGTTCCTTTTGGAAGAATATGGGTATTTCCATGCTGTTCACCATCATTATGGGAAGTTACATAGCAGTCAAAATTATTATAAGACCTTCGTTTACCCTTCTTGGAGTTCAATGAATTTGTGAAGTAAAACTGGCTTTTTTGCAGAGCTTCATCTTCAATTGTGGTGTTAAGGAATTGGACATCATCAAAATCTGTTTCTGGCAGA
Organism: Architeuthis dux; assembly: GCA_006491835.1. Taxonomy (NCBI): domain Eukaryota; kingdom Metazoa; phylum Mollusca; class Cephalopoda; order Oegopsida; family Architeuthidae; genus Architeuthis; species Architeuthis dux. The sequence continues at coordinate 1,315,499 of VCCN01005474.1, read as the reverse complement.
TGGTAGTAATTTTGGTCTGGAAGCAAATTCATTATATAGATCTTGGCACTTTCATGGATATAATTCTCTTCGGATTTGGTGAAATATACTTCGCTGTAATTCATCATTTTTAGCTGAATGTTCTTCTTAAAATCTAAACTCTTCCATTCTTGTGTCTTTTCCGTTTCTTCTTCTAAATAGCTAACGTCCAGATTTTCATTCTGGCATTCCAGGAGACACCCAGAAAACTTCTGGTAGACTTCAGTGGAAGGAATATTCTCTTTCTTATTTTCCAATGAGTTTCTCTTTCGAGATCTTTCCTTTTGTATATCGGTTTTCGGGAACGATACTTCTAAAATCTGTATATCGTCGCATAGGTTATTTTGGATTTCATGGGGTTGTTTTCTGTCACGACGACGGGGAACTGCATAGGGAGAATTCCTCTTCCCTGATTGACAATTATAATTATTCATAAGATCGATCTTTTCTTTAACAGAAAATTGAAATTGAATGTCGTCTGACGATTCTTCTTCGTTTATCCAAGAGTTCGTTTCACAAAATCAGGGGTCGATTTTGTGGTGAAATGATTACACCTTATCAATTTCTTTTCTAAAATAGATTAAAATTAACAAATTAAAAAACTTTAAAAAACTAGTATTAATTAAAGACGGGTGGGAAGGTGATGGATCTTCGATGAAAGAGAGTTTTCAGTGATATTTTAAAGGAAATGAATTAAAACTTACAATCAAGGGACTGGGAAACCCGGACCCAGACGGTATTTTTTCTCTCTCTCTCAATTCATCAATGCAATGAATTAGTTATTGCCCTTGGATTAGACACTTCACTGCAAGAGTTTTGTTTCTTGTTTTCTAACTAACACTTCCTGTGATCTTTCTTCTCCCTCCTGTAGAAGCGATCGTACGGCACCTGGGGGTCTTTTTAAGCCGTGTTTGGTCTCTTTCTTTTAGGCTTTAACCAGAACATAAATTACTTATGAAATAAATAAGAATACCTGGCTTCGACATGCAATGGATGCTTGCAGCGTCTGCAGTCTGCATGCCAGCAGATTCAAGACGCGGCGTCTGCTACGAATAATTTGAAATGTACATTTCAATTCTGATTCGTGAAGAGACGGGGAAAGAAAAGTGAATCTAATGATATATATATATAATTTGAATTCAAATAATATATAGTACAGTATAAATCATATAGTTTTAATTCAATATAATATAAATAATATAGTTTTAATTCAATTAAAAAAAGTTTTTTCATGATTTTATTTGTATGATCTCGGTATTATTAATAAACTTTTACACACACACACATATATATATATATGTGTGTGTGTGCCAA